>JBBPSB010000284.1:0-26354 GCA_038093375.1 Xerocomus brunneocitrinus
TGGTTTATTTTGGTCTGATTTCGGATGGTTCATCCTAGTTCTTTCTAGCCTCTGGCGTCACAACTTCCTCGTATGGTCCACCTCCCGGAATCACCTTTGACCGATTTGTCAGAGCATGCGTTACAGTCAAAGCCCTTAGTGAAGCATTCCAGAGGTTTATTTCGTTGCCTCTCATAGCTTCAGGTAGCTAATACATCTCCTCAAGGGCCGACATCCACAACGATGGTTTTGCAAGGTTCACCTACGAGGAATTCATGAGGGTACTGTATGACATCCTCGACACGTGCATGTAACTGATTATATTGCTCTAGGTTACTCTGACGGCCCCTTGATTCAAGTCATGGTCCACGTACAGGAATAGGCTTCTTGCCATCAATATCTCAATGACTTTTCTTCATTGTAACTATGAATGTAACTGCTTGTTGTACCGAATGCAACTCCTGAACCCAACTCAGACTTAATGTAGTACTGGATATTATTTAAATCCTTTGTTTGAAATGAATAGTTGTCTAGAAGAATAGTTTCTGGCGGGTGGGCGAGACGAACTGCCAGCGAAAACAAGATGGATTGTGGAGATAAAGTAAACAGAGTTGACTGCGAGAGGGATCATGATCGAGTTGGAAGGAGTGTCCCCGTGGTGCAAATCGAGTGTCGCAACATACAAACGACACGACATTCATGTTCAAGGGCGATCAAGATAGTTTTCGGATGCTTTCATCCACTCGTTTGCTAAATGATCCGCGACACGAGGAAGAATTTCTGACACCTTCTCGCGGTTGTTTCCACCGCCTTCCAAATAGTATTTTATCTGAAGAAATGAAACTTGAGCACCCCTTATCATTGCCGTTCAAGACCGTACCTTTGGTTCCGTGCCGCTTGTTCTGATATCACATTAGCGAGTATCCAATATGATACGTGGAATGTACCTTATAGTCAGCACTATGCCAACATCCGCAGCTTTTGCTCTGAATTGGACCATGTATCCCGAGGATAATGGTGGTTTCGGAACATACGTTGGAGCATTTGTGCTATCGTATCCATGGCCAACTGTCAGATCGATAACACTAACAACAGTCAGCCCGGCTATCGAGCGGGGGTATCGTTTCGTGATGGGGTGTAACTGCGGAAGGGTGCGTTACGTCGAGGTATCGATTGAGTGAACAAAGGCGTACTATTGTCTCAAAGCTGCGAAGCTCATTGAAGATCTTGTCAATCCTGATAGAGTCCGAGCAAATAAAATAACTATTGCTGGTCTGCACATCGTCAATTTAATGCTTAGGTTTGTGAAAAGTAGCGTACCTCGAAGTAGCCGTATCTGAAAAGCTACCGTGAGCCAGCGCAGAGGTGGAATATTGTACATATACATACTTGTCATAGAGCCCCTTGAGATAGCTTTGGACCGTCAAACCTCGATTCCGTAGTTCAGTCGCCATCTCTGCGAACTTCAGCTATCCTTCCCCGTGAGCTGTTGCAAATCATTGATCCACTTGTACTCACTGTGGCAGCTATTCCATCTTTATCACGTATCTCGGAACCGAACATGAAACCGATAGCTTCTTCATATCCAAAGGGAACCTCGTAACCAGCATCCTCGAGGCAAAGCGCAGTATTTCCAATGTATTTAAATCCTGTTAGAATTACTGTCGAATAATTCCCAGACCGGTCGCTTGAGAGGCCTACCAGTCAGACAGTCCACAAACTTGAAACCCTCGCGATGAGCAATTGCCTCAAGCATTTTTGAGCTTACAGTGGAAGCCACCATCGCTAGTTTATCTGGTACACTTCAAATTACTTGACGCGCCAGGATGATGACCAAACAAATTAACATACCTAGTGGTTTTCTAGACCTTTTGTAGCTCTCTAAGACACGGCTAGCGAACAGGGTTCCCAACTGATCACCAGTAAAGATCGCAAAATTCCCATCGGTACTAGTAAATATGAATATAAGCTCATACTTCGGAAACAGATAGGCTTACTCTTTCTCAGCAGCCAAGAACCGATCAGAGTCGGGATCCTGCGCCAGCACATAGTCTGCACTCGACCGGATAGCTGTTAAAATCGCACATTCCTTGACGACGTCACGGAGGGTAATCAGGAATAAACTCCAAACTTACCAAAGCCCCTACAATAGCTTTGTTGTAAGCTTATCTGAGCTATAACCAATCATACCTTTTTCCTCAGGATTTGGAAATTGGACGGTTGGGAAGTCGGGATCTGGGGCTTTCTGCTCTTCCACAGCGATGTATGGTTTGAAGCCAGCACGCTTGAAAACCTCAGATGCGAAAGCATCGCTTACGCCATGCATTGAGGTATTGACAAATTTGATGGTAACATCGTCACAAAGCCTATGCAGGCATGACTACATGGACTCAATAAAAGCATTTGACCACGCACCTTGGATTTGCCATGCTGTGGATTAGAGTAAAGTAACTTTCTTTCATCTCATCAGTGGGATCATAGCAAAGCGGCGATGAGTCAACATCAAGGTCATTCTTTATTCTTGGCTCTAGATTGTCCAGAATAGCTTGTGCGATACCGGTATCATGGGGTCCAATAATCTGAAGGACATTGATTTATTTATGCACGTGGCATCGACCTAAAGTCTCTTACCTGAACAGCGTTCTCCCAATAGACCTGTGCGAACGGATAAGTAGAGCAATTTCATGCTATCAGAGCACGTACTTTGAAGCCATTGTCATCCTTACATGAGACTAAGTCATAAAGTTGGCAGAAAACATGATGCAATGAATACCTTTGGGTTGTGACTCGCTTGCAACAGTGTCATCGAACTTGTCAGTCGGAACGGGATGCCGTCAAGTTACATACCAGTGATCATTACCCCACAACCTGCATTCAGTCTCTTTACCGAGAAGGGAACACTTATAAAAGCGTTATACCTCTTTGCCACAGAACAAGACGACGAAAGGACTCACAGCGGCGTGTGGACCAAGCCTCTCAAAAGAAAAACTTTGACATTGTTGGAAAGAAACACTGCTGCGGTGAGGCGCGCCCAATCTGCCGAGTTGTGTCGATGATCGTGACCGATGACAATACCACGGGAAGCGGCGTCAGCGACATTCTTCAGCAAGTACGCGCAAAGTCCCTGACAGTGCAAGCCTTGAACAACGCGACCTAACCCAACACGGACATGGGCGCATACCTGAGATACCTGGATAATGATCAAGTCATTCATTCTCGCCCATCCAGCCTCCATTTTTCCTCGGAGCCCTTGCAGATTGGCATTAGTGGCGGAAATTCATATTGATAGTCAGCTCACCAGCAGTACCAAACTCTATGCGCGTCCTTCCGATAGTAGAATGTGACAAAAATACCGTAGTGAACGTTGGACTCATCAGTAACAGATTGTCGTCCAGCTCTATTGGAAATACCTCATCCTTTTCTCTAACTCGTCTATGTTTTGCGTGTCCCATAGTATCTGAACTTCTTTTCTTGTTTTCTCGTTCTAGTACCCGCGAGGTCTGCGCTCAACCTAATGGAGGGAAACGATGGAGACGTACGAGATCTAATCTGAGCCATTCACTCACAAGATGTTCGAGAGACATGGTTGCCGCGATTGTCTTCCTGACCAACGCAGACGGGCTGATGAAATATAGTATTGTCTTGTACGGACGTCGGTAGAAAGGTTTGGTTTGGTTTGATCTTTTTTGGGCCCACACTGTATCCAGACTCACCAAGGTAGTACTAGGATCATTCTAGCTAGCCACAATCATATACCAGATGCCAGATGGTACCAAGCTCAATTTCAAGATATCTTTTGTCCGCCAATATTGGCCTATCTGTCTTCGTGAACCAAAATGGCTGGTTCAACGAGCGTATACACCGCAGAGGTACTGATGTGCAATCGTTCAAGAGTCTGGGCTCAAGCTTGGAAGATCTACTCTACACCCACTGACCAGATCACATCGACGTTTCTTAATCAAACTGAACGCTGGGATTGCATTATCTGGGTGTCGTAACTGGCCACGGACTGGCCTGCCCAGCAGTGGGTGTTTTGCCTCAGTCACAGAATCACGACCTCACAAACCCAGAAATCCTACTAATCAAAACTACTGATCATCGAGCCAGTTTGCAAATCAATTCAACACTCACCTACGGCAGACGTGTGTCCTTGCGACTTGTCAAAGTTTAGAATCCACGACTTGAAGAAAGAATGTGGAAAATGTGAGTCGTCACCGATTCGCAACTTGCGTTTTTCAAGTCAAGCGTCGTGAAAAAACAATGAAATGAAGAAAAGTAGAATATATAGTAATCTGCAAGTCCCAGATTCCGTACTAATTATATACCTGATACAATGGTCTGTGGCATAGGATTAGTGGCTGCAGTACGAAAGCAGAAAAAGCAACGTACGTTGATGAGAACTTGGTGCCTTGTCTTACAACCTTTTCTACCGCATCCAAGAAGTCACGCTCCGTTGCGACTTTCCGCCGTGCACGAATTGCGAACATGCCAGCCTTCGGGGTCATGTATTTGTATGCATTTCCATGATACGCAGAAGCCTTGTAAACGTACCTCGGTAGCAACTGATCGCAACTCTGCTCCAGTGGTGTTGGGGCATAACCGCGCAATCAGGTCAAAGCGTATGTCTCTTTCAACGCTCATACTTTGCATACGAACCTATTTTAAGCGCGAAGTGGCAGCAGGATGAAACATGAACGCACCTCCGTGCATGGATCTTCAAAATATGTGCGCGTCCCTCATTATCCGGCAAGGAGAATTCCACACGTCGATCGAGGCGTCCTGGCCGAAGTAGCGCGGGATCCAAGGTATCTGGCCTGTTCGTTGCCATCAACACTTTAATGTTTCCTCGAGGATCGAATCCATCCAATTGATTAATCAACTCAAGCATTGTTCTCTGCACTTCGTTATCCCCCCCTGCACCGTCATCAAATCGTGCACCACCGATAGCATCGACTTCGTCGAAGAAGATAATGCATGCTTTCTTAGAACGGGCCATTTCGAAGAGCTCGCGGACCATGCGGGCGCCCTCGCCGACGTATTTCTGCACTAGTTCAGATCCAATTACACGAATGAATGTAGCATCAGTGCGGTTGGCGACTGCACGGGCACAAAGAGTTTTGCCAGTTCCCGGTGGCCCGAAGAGGAGGACGCCTTTGGGAGGATCAATACCTAGTTTCACGAAACGTTCTGGCTGAAATGCGAAGTGAATATATTGCAGATTCCTTTACAAGGGAAACATACCGAGAGCAGAGGAGTCTCGACAACTTCTCGGAGCTTTTCTATCTGTTCCTTACAACCCCCGACATCGGAGTAAGTGACATCTGGCTTCTCTTCGACCTGCATCATCGTGACTGATGCATCGATCTTCGGTGGCAAAGGTATCTGAATCTGGTACTTGTTCCGGTCGACTCTACACGAAAGTAGTTGAAAGAGAGTAAAGTCAGACAAGTCCTACGCACCCAACACGCATACCCTCTTCGATGTCAGTGGGGGCAACACGTTCGCCTAATCCGACGACAAACTTCGCAATTTGTTTAATATTGATGACGTATTTGTCTTGTTCATCAGCGCCTTTCTGACCTTGCTGAGCCCCAGCAGGGTTGACTGCACGAGCCAATTCCGCCTTCTTAGGATCCACGGGAATGATTTTTGTGCAACGCGCGACCTGGAGAGGGTGCTCTGCCATCCGTGCACGGTCAGCAGCAAGGTCCCACAGGTTCGGTGCGGCAAGACCAGTGTCCGACTCCTTCACGCCGAGTTTCTCATCAATTCTCTTTCGAACTTCTTTAATATCCGAATCAATCTTTTTCAGCTTAGCGGCGTATGGACCTTGACCCTATAGGATGCATTGTTGGTCATCACGGGGAGGAAGGTGTGTGCACGACATACGTAGGTCTTGAGGATTTGGATATCGCTATCCGTAAGTGCTGGAGACTACATAAGAAATAATATCGTTGACAGATGACATGACCTGCCTTGGATCTTCTCGTCTTTCTCATCTGCCTTCTTCTCATCTAGCAAAAGGTCGTCAGTAGTTAGACATGGAAGAGGCGGCGTAACCTACACTTCTCCCAATCAGTTTTGGGGGCCATTGTGGAGGACGAGTAAGTACTGACGTAGGACGGCGACGCGTCATTCAGTATACGCGTCTCGGCAACTCCCGGTGAAATTCAGATTCCGCTTTGGGATGCTTGGGCTGTCCTCTCGGCTCTGCTTTCGTATCACCAACAGCAATGGCAGGCGCACTACAGAACGCAAAGCGTGACCTTCCAAAGATCGCAGATGAGGAACATGAATCTCGCTTTGGCCAGGTCTTTGGTGTCTCTGGTCCAGTCGTGATCGCAGAGAACATGACCGGCGTAGCCATGTATGAACTGGTCCGCGTCGGACATGATGAACTAGTGGGAGGTAAATTTGTCGCATATCCGTGAGTTAACCTTGCATGACTAACTTCCATCCCAGAGGTTATTCGAATAGAGGCAGATAAAGCAACCATTCAAGTGTACGAGGAAACATCGGGTGTCACAGTCGGAGATCCGGTTCTCCGGACAGGCAAGCCTCTCAGTGTAGAGTTGGGCCCAGGTGTGTAATACGCATGTGGCTTAGTGCGTGATATTCATAGTATTGTAGGTTTGATGGGCAATATCGTGGATGGTATTCAAAGACCATTGCGCGTAAGTCCCCTCACAGCTTTCTTTTCATTGATTGATTCGGCTGTCGTCTTTCAGGCTATCCAAGAATTATCAAAGTCCATCTATATCCCACGTGGTATCAACACTGAAGCCCTTGATCGTTCTCTCAAGTGGGATTTCAGCCCAGCATCTTTTAAAGTATCTCTTAAACTTTCAGTTACGATCCTTTTCTAACGGTTGTATAGGTTGGTGATCACATATCAGGGGGTGACATCTTTGGTGGCGTCTACGAGAACTCGTTTGTGGACAACCACAAAATCATGCTTCCACCCCGTGCACTTGGAACTATCACCCACATCGTAGAAAAAGGGAGTTACGCTGTTGACGTTCGTACCTATGACTTTCCATTTATTATCTGAACACTTGATCACCTGCTGATAGGATATTGTTTTGGAGACCGAATTCAACGGTCGGACGACTAAACACACGCTGATGCAATTATGGCCTGTCCGCGCACCCCGTCCGGTCACCGAGAAGTTGACAGCAGATTACCCATTGTTAACTGGTCAACGAATTCTAGACGCCCTTTTCCCGTGGGTTGTTTATGTCTTAACGATAGGATTCATGAACTTATGGTGCGAAGATGTGTCCAAGGGGGCACCACAGCCATCCCCGGTGCTTTCGGATGTGGCAAGACTGTCATTTCTCAAGCACTGTCAAAGTATTCCAATTCTGATATTATCATCTACGTTGGATGTGGTGAGCGAGGGAATGAGGTTAGTTTGCTATCCGTTGTTTGGCCTTGCTCATACCATCATGATAGATGGCCGAAGTATTGATGGAAGTAAGAACTCAGGTTATTTGTTTGCATATACTTGCTCATCCTCTCAAAGTTCCCTGAGCTGACCATGGAAGTCGGCAATCGTCAAGAGCCTATCATGAAGCGCACCACTCTTGTTGCGAACACGTCGAACATGCCTGTTGCTGCACGCGAGGCATCCATTTACACGGGTATCACCCTTTCTGAGTACTTCCGTGATCAAGGATCCAACGTCTCTATGATGGCGGACTCCACATCACGTTGGGCCGAGGCCCTCCGTGAAATATCTGGTCGTCTTGCCGAGATGCCAGCTGATTCTGGGTATCCTGCATACTTGGGCACCAAACTTGCGAGTTTCTACGAGCGTGCTGGGAAGGTCAAGTGCCTGGGAAGCCCACTGCGACAAGGGACGGTATCCATTGTTGGGGCGTAAGTCCGCCATGACTTGACTATGAAATTGCTCTGTTGACCATACTTTTTAGTGTCTCACCACCTGGAGGAGATTTTGCCGACCCGGTCACGTCAGCTACGCTCGGGATTGTCCAGGTCTTTTGGGGCCTTGACAAGAAGCTGGCACAACGCAAACATTTCCCGTCCGTCAATTGGAATCTATCGTACTCCAAGTACACGAAAGTACTTGAATCATTTTACGAGCGCGACGCACCCGGTTTCGTCGAACTTCGCGTACGCACAAAAGAAATTCTTCAAAAAGAAGATGACCTCGCGGAGATTGTCCAGCTTGTTGGCAAAAGCGCACTTGGCGAGAACGACAAGATCACTCTTGAGGTCGCGAGAATGCTCAAAGATGACTTTTTGCAACAGAACGGTATGAGCGAGTACGATCGATATTGCCCATTCTACAAGACACATGCGATGTTGAGGAATTACGTTACGTTCTACGATGCCGCCTTGAAGGCAACTGCACAGGGTGACTTGACGTTTGCTAGAGTTAAAGAGTCTGCTGGAGACTTGATATTTAAGCTCTCTCAGATGAAGTTTGAGGTGAGGTATGCAGTAATATGGGCGAGTTGTTGCTGACTTTTGTTCTTGGTACTGGAAGTCGCCTTCGCAAGGGAAGGATCCGATTATGCAGAAACTGGATGCTCTACATGTGGAGATCCAAGACCGTTTCCGCCAAATGGTGGAGTAGACTAAGTAACATACATTTGTTCATGTATCCACCAGGTGTAATACCCTTCTCCAAGCTCTATTAGAAGATTATGTGTAAGATAGACCTAACTATCCCACTGGGAGCGGGCAAAAGGACTCACCGTACCGGCGGCACAGCGATGTGATCGAATGCCTCCATAACGAGTGGTTCAGGTCTGATATATCTGCCTTTGGCGACCTCTTTATCTGCGATCTCATTAAATTCGGAATAATAAGTATGTTATTTGGCAAGGACTGCACATATGCGACGTGCGGAAAACCTACAACGAAGCCAGAACAAAGGTTAGGAACGATGAAGCTAAAAACGATCCGAAAAAAACCGGCCCCGCGCAAGACTTGCTCCCGGGCATCTGCCTTATATGGAGTTTGCTGTAGGAGCCTTTTGTGCACGAGGGCAAGCGTGAGCTCCGTGCGTAGAACAGACGTGTTCGTGATTATGGTTTTTGGAGCATCCGGACACTCTCTGCCAGTAGCTGCAGTAGTTTATCCGGTGTCGCGGACACGGAGAGCCTCGTCGAAACATTCGCATGTTAGGGTGTCGAATTGACCAGCCTTCCCATGTGCGTTTGGCTCTGCACAGGATGACCGGCACGTCGTGTTTTTCCCTGCCGAGGCAGACAGCGCAGACGGGTAAGAGAGTAGGTAACTCTTCAATGGCACTGGTGTTGGGCGCGTGTTTGTGGGCTGCGAGTGCTGCATCCGCTGTGCTGGATGCGGATGGGGAAACTGCCCACTTAGATTGGTTCAGTGTGCGCCCGGAAGGAAGCGGCGGAGGGAGTAATAGCAGTGGTGGCAAGGACGTTGGCTGTGTGCAACGCATGAGGGGGTGACGACCCACCGGTGATCCGGAAGTGTAAATGTTCCCGCGTCCCGAAGTGGCCGCATGGTGAGTACCGCGTGCGGGTTTGGGATGGGTGGGTGCAAAAGTAAGGGTGTTGGGGAGGGGCGGACGCAGGTGGTAGGTAACACAAACAGCGGATTGTTAGCGCAGGTCGTTAGCACTGTTGGCGTGGAAAGCACGGACCTTTTGAAGTATCTCGATCTGAGTGTTAACAGTAAGTGGTCGTAGGGGCGACGCTGTTGTTGCGACTCGCTCAGACGATCTTGCCGCTCAGCGACTCTGAGATTGTCATCAGGGAAGAATGGAGAGGCTCATATATGAGTAGAAAAACAGAAGATCGCATCATGACACTGTCGCGTACGATAGGACCATCTACGGACCACAGAAGGATCAGGTGTTCGTGAATTCGGAGCGCTTACGAAGGTACTGTACAGTTCTGAACGAACTTGCAACAAATTGGAACGTCCACCACATCCTACTCACTCTAGTTCTGTTACACGCGCCTCCCAAATCTCTGCCATTTCATTCTTCGTGATCCTCAGCGGCTCTTCTGACTCACATTCAGAAATTTCAAACCAATCACCCATAAGATGGCTAGTGCCACAGTCTTGGACCAGACAAGCCACAGAAAGGCCAGTAATGCCATCACGATACTTGAACGATTTCCCAACAAGGAATCCTCCCGGTTTTGCCATGCAATCGGAGGGTGAGGGATCATCGATGTTGTTGGGCAAAAGAGCCTGCATGATATGGGGTGGGAGGTTGGAATGTTTGGGCGATGAAAGTGAATGTTCTTGAGCTTTCAACATCCTTTCCACTCTACCATAACACAGTTAGAATCAAATTACTTTTATGTGATGTATGAGGATACGCATGTACTCACGCAACACGATTTGCTTCACCCATGATTTGGTTCTTTTTAGGATGACAGTCCAACTCCAAGCCAAGGCCTGCACGCATTGCATGGCAAGCAAATGTGACCAAAAGTTGGCTTGTGGTAGGAAGAATTGATGAGATTGTGAGTCAGCGAGGAAGAGGGGCTATCATATACTTACTCTTTAGTGGTCGTGGGGGTTGACTGCATCATAGCTTGACATTTCTCAAAGAATGGCTTCCGGCTTCGCCCATCTATTGGCACGCTGTTTGGTTTATCGGATTGCTCCCATTCAAGGCAAGCAACATCATAGGCGGCTTGCTGTTCTGCCTGACTCAAACGGCGAATTTGGGAACAGAGGGCCTCATAAAGTTCGTAGCATTGAGCGATCTTCTCTATCATGGCCTTCACATATGGGTCGTTTAAAAACGATCGCTGGCGAGTATGATTGGAGATATCCATGGCGGCGAGATGCTTGTGAGGGGGATTACCTAAGCGCGTTCGTACCGCTTTGGCAATTGCAATCTTCTCCTCTTCCATCGGTTCTCTCACCTTATACAGACAATTATGGCTAGAACTAAGGCTCGCGTCGACTTCGGTCCCCGGCCCAAGCAAGCAGAAACAAGTTCAACGCGAACTACCCTCGCATGTCCGTGGCTGCCAAAGCCCCACCCGCTGCCAAGGCGCAGAAGAAAAATACCGCGAGGAAGCGTGCCTCCGGTATTAGCGTGTGTTTCGCGAGTAGCGGGAGTATTTTATCAAAAGAGTGGACCAGCGCCGAAATCGCGAGCTTTGTCTGTAATCTGACGGAGGGCGGTCTTTCGGACGGCGACTTCGGTAATAGGTGCCACCATTAACTTATGGGCGGTAAGTCGGCACATAGCCTGGAGGAGGAGTAACAGCGACGTACCCTGTGGCTAGCGCTGGAACAATGCAGACCGTGTCCGGCCCGCCGGCCTGATTGAGTTGACGCGACGTTTTGCAGCCTGAAGAACACCTGGCCAAACCCCATACATGTACCCATAGCAGGTCTACCTGTGGGTATCAGGGTAAATGCGCAGCTGAGGCAGGCACGGGTGTGTGTGAGCGGGCAGTAGCACACAAACTGGAGCGCGCGAGTGAGGCAGTGCAGGCAAGTGAGGAGGCCGTCGATGACGACGTTCGGATGATGGTCACCATCACGCCGCTGTCGCCGCCGTCCGCGCGGTCCGGCAAGGTGGGGCGGGCACTTGTGTTCGTATGTGCCAAGGGTGGACCTCAGGGCAGGGGCGAAGGCGGGGTGGGCCGCGAGGTGGGCGTGATGGAAGGGCAAGCGCGTTACTTACCATTTAACACCGACCCTTCGTGCGACAGCGCTACCCGAAGATGCAAGGGGGAATGGGATTCAGATAGAGCGCAGCTATGTAAATTAAACAAAGTCTGACGAAATGTCCAGCGAGAGCCCGCTGGTGCGCTTTTTGGTCGGTGTTCGGACAAAAGCGAAACCATTTGGTTTTGTCTCAGATATCTTACCCGCGGCTTGCTCTCTGGAACCGTCGGTTCTTAATCCACAACCCGCATTGCCACACTCAGTTACCCAACCGTCAGGCAACGGTAAAAATTCTTTCCAAGGACGAACCGCGCGACATACCGGGTACACGAGAGGTAGAGAAAAGCCGTACGGTCGGTGATGGGAGTTCCACCAAACGAACTTTGTGGCAGACATAGCGGTAGATATCTGGGGCGACGAGGGTGGGGCAGACTCAAAGAGGATGATGTTGGAATGCGAACCGAAGTCCAAACTATTGGACAGCCCCTTTTGCATCGCTTCCCTCAGAACAAAGCCTTCGACGAGGTGGGAAAAAAACAGCGCATTAAGGAAGAAGGCCGCGAGCGCAGCCTGAAAGCGACCGGTGGTGAAGACTACTGCATTTTGCACAGCCAGACTACAGTAACATTCTCAGCATATTCCAGCTGCCTGGCAGTAAATGCCTACCTTTCCAGGGACTGCCTAAGGGCAACTCGGGAATCCGTATAGGAAACGACCCACACACAGCTCAGCAAAACGAGCGTTCCACCCCGGAGAACATCCCAGGCAGAAGGGGGGACGAGAACCTCAAAAAACTGTCAATGAGTTAGCCTCGTGCGGTAGGAAATAAAATCAAACTCGCGTTTGAGATCTCTGAAGCAATTTTGCCCCCTTTAGCATCCCTCCCGGCCAATAGGTCGCCTCGGTCCTCGTCACTGTGGGTAGAGACAAAGATAAGAATGTGCGAAGGTGGCTGGGAACGAAGTTTGGCCGCCAGGGTCTCCATGGCCAGTGAGTGGCATAAGATCTTGGAAGCAAAGCCTAGATCAAACGTCACCTCGTGGAGTTGCAGGGCGCCTTCCACCGGGAAGTAGGTGTGAAGGAGGACGGCCAAAATGTTGGGGGGAACCACGCGGTGACATGTCCCAGCAGTGAAGGTGGATCACCGCCAGGGACTCGTCGCTTATCTGCCTCCGGGCTGAGGCGCCCCAGTGATGCGAGAGCGTTGGGGATTCGGAGAGTGCGGCGACCTCTTGCCCCTCCTGAACCACAGTGAAGCCCTGGATCAAAAGGAAGTTTATAAATATCCAAGCTACATAGCTCGAAAAAGAGACTGACCTCTAAGGGCGAAAAGCCCGCTTTCCTTTCCCTCCATCGGCTCGGTCATGTAGTTCGTGGCAAATGGGACAGGTGAACTTGGCGCCGGCCGGAAGAAATCTATTGGGGACGACCAGACAGATGCAGCAAATGACTCGGGGACATTCGCTGCACTCGTACAGCGTATCCTCCCCATCCTGGCAGAGGGCATAAAACTAAAACTAAAAAGTGGGCCAGACTGAGGCAGCGAAAATATAACGCACTTACCCTGTTGTGGCTTGGTTCATCCATGGATACATCGGCTTGTTGGGGAGATGGGTAGGGATGTTCTGAGAGGGGGGAACCAGGGGATGTTTGAGAGGCAGGATCCTCCTCACCACTGACCAGCCAAGGCCTTGAGGTTCGCGCGCGGAAGATCAGGAATGGCATCCGCTGATCAAGGCCAGCGACCGCGTCTTGTACAAACTTGATGATCTTGTCTGTCCATATGTGCACAAGATCCTAGTCGTCATCGAACCCCTGCTTATTGATGAACGCGTTCCACAGACTGCGGGTTTGGTAGTATTCTTTCCTCACGGGCGTGCGCTCGGTTTGCTGCGGGGGCAAGCAGCTGTCTGGACAACTATTGCTTCGTGGAATTATCCTATGGTCTGGGCGAAGGTTGACGAGGACGGCGCCATGCTGAAGATTGCGGTAGCTGGGCCTGCGGGTCATCACTGGCGCGGGAAGATGATTAGTACTTACAGTATCGAAGCCTTCCGATCCTAACAAGTACAAATAACCTTCTTTTCGAAAATACTATTTGTCATCAATTCGCCTCGGAATAACTTGATAGCGTAATTCCGGTCTTCAACTCAAGTTTCTACTATGGCAAACACCACAGTCAAAGGTGCATTGGCTATCCATGGCCAGAATCCTCAGGTTTGTATTTATATTATTTTTGATGTTTCGCTCTGTCTCATTGATGCAGTTTCTAGTGGAAACTGTAATTCGAAACCGGATTTGGGAGTCGGCATACTGGAAGGAGCATTGTTTTGCGTTGACAGGTGTGTTCGCCGCTACTATGCGCGGGAGGCGTATTGACGATTCGTACAGCTGAGTCGCTCATTGATAAGGCTATTGAGCTTCGCTTCATCGGGGGCGTCTATGGCAATCAACGGCCAACCGAATTTCTCTGCCTGCTTCTGAAACTCTTGCAACTTCAACCTGAGAAGGAAATCCTGATCGAGTATCTTCAAGCTGATGAATTCAAGTGAGCTAGTACTTGTCGGTGACTTTGAATAGCGTATCTTGACCTCTTATGCATCAGATACATGAGAGCGCTCGCAGCGATGTACATCCGAATGACATTCCGTGCAGTGGAAGTGTACGAAATCCTTGAACCACTTATGAAAGACTATAGAAAACTGAGGTATCGGGACACGGGTACGGTTTCAGAATGTTCTCTTAGACACCGCTAACTCTTTTTTAGCTGGATACTCGCTGACCTACTTCGACGAATTTGTTTATAACTTGCTCATGGAAGAAAGAGTCTGTGACATTATTTTACCTCGAATAGCCAAGCGGCAGACGCTACAAGAGAATGGTGAAATCGCGCCGCGCAAGAGCCGATTGTTGGATGCGATGGAAGGCAAGAGTGAGGACGGAGCTAGTCACGGGAGTCGAAGCCTCTCTAGGTCAAGGAGCCCAAGCGCAGAAAGGGATCGTTCCCCTTCTGTGAATGGGCGATATCTTTCTCGCTCGCGTACTCGCAGCATTTCACCTGACAGGATGGAAGCAGAACATATAATGGATGTGTAATGTACTCTACTCCGTAGACTGTACAACAGGTTTCTTGGAAAAGCTTTGAGTCTTGAACGCGAGAAGTTGTTTCGACAATTCTCTCCAGCGTTCCGACACGAGGGGCATTCTTTCCACTGCTTCCGGGGAAAGGTAGCCTCGGTTTCGCCATTGGGTATACCAAACTACGGAAAACAGCGAATGTGAAACATTCCATCAACAAGGAGAAAATGGGACGCACTGATATCATTGCGACGTGTTGGTGCAGCAGAAACACGATCTGATTGACCCTTGATGCAATCGCGCAAGGCAAGCGAATTATAGTACTGGCAGAACACGCTGCCACCATTGGCTTCTATAGCTTTAATGGCACTCTTTGATGCACGAGAAGGGGTAATGTGCACGGCTGCCTTTAGGAATTCCGAACCCTGCAAACCGGAAGCATCAATATACGATGAGTCGTCTGCGACAACAACGACACGGACGTTACCCAAGAGTTTGATGCCGTCTTGCACATTGTGCACGCAACCACTCAACAGTAGTTCCTTTGCTGTAATAGGGTTTTCTCGCGTTGAATTCAAGCGTCCTTGATCTATCCAATGTTGAAGGCGGTCGAGGTTAACTTCGGTATAAGTTTTCTGGTTCCTGCAAAGGACTTTGGTAGGATGGCAAAGCAATGTCAGCGAAACAATACATACGGATTGACAAAGCCTCTCTTGGGGAACTTCTTCAGTATTGTAGTCTGACCGCCTTCGAACCCGGCCTTGGGCTTTCCGTTACCAGAGCGCGCTTTCTGACCTTTGTGACCGCGCCCGGACGTGCCGCCATATCCTGAGCCTTGACCTCGCCCGACACGTTTTTGCTAAGGAAATGTCAGTTGCATTTGAATCGCAGGCTTCAAAATATCGTACGTTGTGCAATGAACCTAAGGCTGGTCTCAGGTTTGAAAGCGATACGCGAGTTGCTCTTGAACGAATGACAGAAGACATGGCTAGTAACGGATTTACTAGCGAGAATTTATTTGTTTGATAAATTATTCCCGCGCAAGAAAAATATTTGTGCAGCTGCTAGATCTCTGGATCGCGTGAAGTTCTTCTAAGGGAAATTTCGGTTCCAACTCTCCCAGTATGACCTTGAAGCCTTTGATTGCGATATGCGGGACAACTGGCGTCGGAAAGTCCAAGTTGGGTGTAGAGCTCGCACTCATGCTCCGCCAAGAAATCCATCAGGATGGCTCTGGTGGTCACTCATGGCGCGGTGCACGTATCATCAACGCCGACTCCATGCAGGTCTACGCTGGCATGGACATAATCACTAACAAGATCCCCGAAGCGGAACGTATGGGTGTGGAACACCTTCTGATGGACTTCAAGCAGCCAGGCGAGCAGTATTTTGTGGGACAATGGATACACGATGCCATCCAAGTGGTGAGTATCAGCCTTCAGAAGCATACCGTCTGATCCTCCCGTATGATAGATTGAAGAAACACATAAAATGAACCAAATCCCTATCGTCGTTGGTGGAACGTCCTACTGGATCCAACACCTGCTGTTCCCCAATCGGCTGGCCAACAAACACCTGACCTCTACACCAGCTGGGGTTGCCACCTTTGATCACCCGATGTCCGCTTCTTTACAATATTCCGTTTCGCAATTGACACCCAGTCTTCTCAACTTGTGGTCGGAACTTCCAGAACATCCACCAAATGCGGTCACTCATCCAGAGGATGCACTCTCATTGCATAACTTGTTGGAGGCTTTAGATCGTCCAGTAGCATCCCGATGGCACTGGAGAGATACCCGCAAAGTCTTACGTAGTCTGCAAATCATGAAAGAGACAAGTAGGACGCCAAGCGAGATTATAATTGAGCAATCAGAGACTGCATTGATTCCTCGGTGGGTATTCTCTGGTGTAACTTGAATGTTTTGAAATATATTTTCACAAGATATCGAACGCTCTGCTTCTGGCTCTACGCGCAACCTTCCGCGCTGAACCCCCGTCTCGATGAGAGAATTGACGATATGATCAAGGTTTGCAAACACTGCCGACATGTTTTTTTTTCTTACGACTCTCTTGATAAAGAATGGTCTTCTTGATGAAATACGATCTCTCCACAAGACCTTTGTTTCATCGCAGGCTTCAGTTGATGGTTCCTCGGTCGAGGTGAAAGCCGAGCCGGACTACACGCTAGGCATTTACCAGTCTATAGGTACGTGAAACCCTGCACCAAAGTATGCATTAAATCTCCAGATAGGATTCAAGGAATTTCGCGAGTTCCTCTCGTTACCCAGTGGCTCTCAGGAAGTCTTTGACAAGGCAGTAGAAAGTATGAAACAGTCAACTCGCAAATACGCCAAGCGTCAGATCACATGGCTCCGTAACAAGTTACTTCCTGCGATAGAGAGTCTCGACAGACATTCTGGAAGCGGGATTCCAGTGGCCTCCATGTATACTCTTGATGCCACAGGTGCGTGCCCGTTTGAGAACGTGCTAATTTTAAACTACGGTAACTCTTCTTGCTAGTTTTGGGAGATCAATGGACCTCCAACGTTCTATCCCCTGCCGAATCAATCACAAATTGTAAGTTGAAGCACTATGCACGATCGCAACTGAACCTCGTTTAGCTTTTCTGCGAGAAGAAGAGCTCCCATCTCCTGCATCGGTGTCCTCAATTGCGAGCGCAATGTCTGGCAATCAGAATAAGCCCGTCAAGTGCGTCCATTGGTTTACGTGAGTGGCGTCGGGTCTCACGTTTTCGTGGTCAGCCCCTCCGACATCCTACAAGCGAGGCGGAAAATTATATGTCAAGTGTGTACAACAAACCCCCGACAACCGGTCATGATCGACGAGCGAGACTGGGATGCACACCGAGCGAAACGACTGCACAGGCGACTCGCCTTACAGTTGAGGAAGAGAGCTGAAGGATTGTCTCTGCAGCGCCAGGACTATACTCCTCCAGAAAGGCCTTCTGGTGATGGTTCTGATGCGCCATTGCAATTTCCTGTGTGATATTGCTCAAGGTGGGTCTCTTGTCATGGTATGAGACTTCTACTCACCAGAGAGCGCAGGATTTGACTCGCGTTCTCTCCGGAACTTCGTGCTTGTGGAATTGGTCAGGTACGAACTTTGGGACTGACTAGCCTGTGACGGAACGAATGATCTCCTGATGGGCGTCCGATGCGGAGGGTCACCGTGTCGTGATTGGGTATCTCCAGACGGTCGCGAGCATGGAGGACGAGACAAGGGTAGTAGCTAGGACAGCTTTGTAGCACATATTAGCGTTATACAACGTTTGCAGGAGATTGTTGTCAGTGGGCGTCGCCGCCGCAACGTCGCTTGCCACCACCGCCGAGCGTTTCTGAGCGCTGCGAGTATCGGCCGTAATCTCCCCGTCCACGACGTTCGTTGCCCTTGGACGTGCCCTTCCGCGATTTCTACGCCGGATAACCGGTGCTTGGTCGTTTTCTCGTCCTTCAACCATGACCTCCATAGCGGACTCGGTTCCGGCTTACTTGTTGCAGGGAGTTCCTGTCTTGCAACCGCCCCATCTCGAAGGCCTTTCGGATCCCTCGCTTTCCACTGAAATTTTGCCAGGTCCACCTTCCCTGCTATCCGTTCAGCAGGCTGCACAGAAGCGTGACCCAAAGAAACCCCCCGCCTTCGTGTCCTATCTCCCCACATCGGATCCTGGCTCTACCTACTCTGGCCTCATGTCAGCCGCTCTCGGTGTCTCAGAAGTCGACGGGCCCCGTCGCAAACGAGCCAGGGTCGACAAAGGGTATGCTTGCTTCTCCTCTTCATGCCGCCGAGGTTTTCTCTGACTGCTTCTCCCTCACGACTCAACCCAAACCCTTGTCGATGTACACCCCGCGTACCTCGCCATTTTCTTCGTCCTCTGTCACAGGATTGCGAACGGGCGTGCACAGAGGGCTAATGCTAGAAACTTGAACAACAGTGGCGCCAGTAGCAACGTCTCTCCGCCCCTCCTTCCTTCCGATCCAGCACAAGACGCAACACCTTCTCGCCAGCCCAGCTTGCCACCTCTCCTAGACTCCGACCTCTTCCCGGCACAACCCGATTCAGATGACCATTCGATTTCAATGTCGCGTGCGAACTCTCTGCCTGGATGTGACGATTTTATCCCGCCACTCACCGCTGAGAGAGCAAGGTCAACGAGAAAGGATAAAGGGAAGGGAAGGGAGATAGACCGAGGGGTTAGAGTGAAAGAGGAACCTCTTGGGACAATATCACTCTCTCCTGATCCTCCATTAGGCGTGGTGCGTGCTCTTTGAGATATCGCTAGTGTGCTATCCTCAAAATTTTATGTCCTGCGCCTAGTTGAACGAGGATCATTGTTCATCATGCCGATCCTTAGGTGCGCTTGTATACTGTGATAGCTGTCCTCGAGCATTCCATCTCTGGTGCTTGGACCCTCCTATGGAAGCAGTCGACCTCCCAGAAGGCGAGAAATGGTTTTGTCCAGGCTGTGTCATCCGCAGAGTACGACATTTGGCGTGTGCTTCTCGTGTATGAGATAACTAACGCGCGTTTCATAGGACCCGCCACCTAAGCCTGCGCCATCTTTCATGTCTCCTCTCATCCACATTGTTCAGACGAGCATTCCTAAAGAATTCCAGCTCCCGGAAGATATCAAAGGTTACTTTAAGGATGGTTTGTGGGTTCTATTCTTCAACCAGCGCTTCGCTCCATCTTGTTTTAGTTGCTACTGGTGCCAATGGAACTTATGTGGATAGCTCAGAGCTGAAGCAGCCCCGCCTCAAGTAAGTTAACTATCTTTTCCTTTACTCTCTGACCAATGTCTCGCAGTCGTCATGGGCAGCTCGAAGACCGTGATCCATATCGATTGAAGGACCGAAATGGTGTACCCGTATTATGCTTTAGATGTGGCACGTCAGCACTATCGAGTGGTCTTGCTGGATGTGCACCCTCAAAGAGGCATCCGCGTAGGTCGACATCCATCACACCCAGTTTGGCACTGGAAAGTGGAAGAGCCATTGTCGCTTGCGATTACTGCAACCTCCACTTCCATCTCGATTGCCTTGATCCTCCTCTTACAACCATGCCTGCCTTTGGAAAGAAATGGATGTGCCCAAATCATGCCGATCAAGTATTTGTGAGTTCTGAATGTCATTGTGGGCATGCTATTTGGGGGTTTACTTAACGCACGGACATCTTTTGGTCCACATAGCAACGGAAGCGACGTATTCCCAAGCAAAACGTTACGCCGATTGATATTACCAAACCCAACCAGTGGAACAACGGCAACATTGAGATTATACATCCACAGTCTGCAGCGATGACCGAAAAGCTCGTCCTTGATGAAGTCCTGATCAACGGGAGACGGTACAGGGTCCCTGAGCGTGTCATCATGCTCGATTTCTGGAGCAAGATAAGTAGGGGACAATATCCAGAACCCAAGTGAGCTTCTTTCATACCCTATGCCGGAAAGATAATCATGTCACCACAGCAGAGAGAAGGATATCATATCCGTGGCGTCGTCCCCATTGACTTCGCTGAGTTCTCTTGATGATATGGAGGAGGACGTTCAGTTCCAATCGTCATCGTCCAAAGAGCGTCTTACTTCGCTCGATGATTTACGCACCGCACAGGCAAGCTACCTGGTTATTGTGCAACACACTGTGAACTTATGTCGCTTTGAAGCTCTTGTGCGACTTCCGTAACTTGTTTTCTTTGAAAAGTCAATCTCGATCAGGACCACCTATGCAACCCTCTGGGCTTGCAGAAGGCCAATTTGTGAAGGAGAGGGTCATGGCAGATTCTAGCGCCCAAACCGATTTCGAGCCTGAAACATCTCACGGTGTGCCAGTGGTCAAAACGACTGAGCCTAAAGAAACTATAAAACCCATTGCATCAAAGGCAAGTATGAGCAAATACTTCTTATCGAACAGGAAGCTAAACTCGGAACAGCGCAAAGCCTCCTCCAGGCCGTCTGTTAGGAATACCACAGAAATCACTCCTTCCGACAGGGCTTCGCAATCACAAATTGCCACCGATCTTCCTTCTCCTGGTAGGCCAAAGAGGGCAAGGGTTACCGCAAAAGTGGAAAGGGAAGAACCAACGTCTCTCGACTTGGTGTCTCAGGAAACCACTGCCCCGGTAGGTCGAACGTCGTGATATAAAGGAAGAAAGTGCTAAATGTTGAGTAGAATACTTCCCGACAAGCCAGAAAACCCCGTAGGGGACGCAGGAGAACCAAGCAGGCTCCTGAGAGAATTAAAGGAGGGACAGCTGTGGTCGAACGTGCACCTTCTCCACTAGTACCGTCGGTCCCACCTATACCTGCTGTATCGGAGCCTGTCCCACCGCCATCAGCACCACCGCCTGTTACACATTCCTGCGTCAAACCTCTGACACCGAAAGCTTCGGTAACAATCACGCAGTCTGGTACATCATCTACACCTACCCTCAAAATTCGATTGCCACGATTGTCCGCGGTTGGCGCCACCCCTCAGTCCAACGTGACGCACCCTCCTCTGCAGTCTCCTCCACTTACACACTCGCCAGCACCGGACGCTCCTACAACACATGAGCCGCGATCACGACGGCCGGTGCGTCGACAGGATTCGTCCTCCGTCTCCGTGAGTACAGCGTCGTCTTATACAGCGGAGGCGGTTGAGGACATGGAGTGGACGAAACCGAGTGAGCAACAATCTTGTCGTTCACTCATATAACTGACAATCTCTCCGCGAAGAACACAGGTCGGCGAGGAAACAGAAGGCAAGTTGAACCAGCATGAGTTGGCACTAGATCTCATCCGTTGTCTGAGTCCATGGAGGAGGAGATAGTGATGTGAGATTTGTGTACTTGGCTAGAAAGATATATATTCCTTGTTATTTCTTTAACTGGTTGACAAGCCTACGGGCGTCTACTTTCCGGGCTAAAGATGTGATCAACCTCCGCCCGGGTCACATCCTGTGTATCTCACCATGCAACATTTGCGACGACTCCAACGCCGTTCGTTCCACGTTCGACATGCGCCAGAACCTCCGAGTGCTCAATTGTCGCACCTGCTCGCTTCGTATGCTGCGCATCTTCCTCATCCGCTCACACTAAACTCGCTCGTGGCTTTCGGTCAACCTCTCACACCGGAGTCCGTCCTCCAAAGTGTATCATTTGTACTGTCCGAGATACCCCGTCGCCTCGCGAGGCGCGCGCGCGCCCTCGAGAACCTCCCGTTCATTGTCGGAACTAATCCGTACGTTTCCAAGGCGTTGAACGCGTACAGACAGAGCTTCCAATTTCTGGCAACCCACCCGCCCGTCACAACACTCGAAGAGAACGCATCCTTCACAGCTGAGCTCTCCAACTTGGTAGAAAGCCATCGCAATGACATACCGACCATGGCCAAGGGGTTCGTTCTTTCTGTACGCTGCAACCCGAGCGCGGACGTCTTGATAACCGTCGTCATTCCAGCTTTCAGGAATGCGCCAAATACATGTCTCCGACACAAATAAGCAATTTCTTAGATGGTGCCATTCGTAATCGGATATCAGTCCGTCTAATCGCTGAGCAACACATCGCACTATCGCGAGCCCTTGAGGTTCAGAGAAATGTGGATGTCACGTCTCACTACGGCATCGTCGACATGGCTTGCTCTCCCGGCGCCATGGTGAAAATGTGTGGTGCATTCGTGAGTGAGCTTTGCGAGGCAACGCTCGGCGCAGCTCCGACGCTCATAGTCGATGGCCATCAAGACACGACGTTTGCGTGAGTCCTGATCCCTGCCCTCATCTCTTTTCATCGCCGTCTGACTTGTCGCACAAGCTATGTTCCTGTCCACCTCGAATATATCCTCACAGAGATACTCAAGAACGCGTTCCGTGCGACGGTTGAACATCATTACAAGCTGCACGGCACGACATCCACGCATACAGTCTCCCCGGTCACTGTAACAATCTCGCCTCCGCCTTCTCCTGCCTTGCCCTTCCTTTCGATCAGAATTAGAGATCAAGGAGGGGGCGTGTCACCTTCCAACATGGCACGGATATTCTCGTATGCGTTCACCACCGCCAGTAATGCGGATAGCGACGGTGGCGGACCTTATGCTGCGCAGCATGTTGGCGGGAGTGCCGCTGTTGGTGGTGGCAGTGCAGGCGATGGTAACTTGTTTGGGGAGATCACGGAGAAGGGCCTCCAAGTCGGACTGGGAACGATTGCTGGCTTGGGGTACGGGCTCCCGATGAGCAGGTTATATGCGAAATATTTCGGTGGTTCACTCGATTTATTCTCATTAGATGGATGGGGTAAGCTCATTTTCTCCATCTTTGCTCATTATCGGTATTCAGAAAGTTTACAGGCAGTGACGTGTACGTGAAACTGCGTAGTGTCGATCAGGCTGGCAATGCTCAGATATAAGCTGATCCACTACGATTGATGTAACATGTTCTATAGATATTCTCCTTCTAGTCCCAACATTCGTCCTCTAGCGTGCACAATGGACTAGATAATTTACCTGTGCGGCGGAAAAACCAGCATCCAAAAGTCCGTTGAAGTTCGGCTCAACCATCATTTCGTCTCATTCCTTTCATCGACCTCTTCACATTTCTCTCCATTCTTTGCCAAACTTGAGGACCAAGAGGACGAGTATGTCCACGATAACCAACAAGCCAGCCCAAAAAGTGTACAATCCACCATCTCCGATACTATTCTGTGGGAGTGGTCGGTCAGTATGGGTCTTCCACAAGGGAATGTTATTCACCTGGAGGGGAATGGCAATCTCGATTGCGATGAAAGCGAGTATTCCTCTATATGCACTGTTTACTGCGACAGAAGTCGAGGAGCGACCTACATTGGCGTCGACAACATAAGCGAGGGTGCTACTGTACATCCACCTGTTGGTAGAGAATGATTCAGCGGCTCGCCAAGAAAATGATAAAGGGGAGACTAACGCCGCAGAAATTCCGGCAATAAATAGCATCACGCAAATCGCAGCGATCGGCTGGTGGGTCTGGCAAATCCAAGCATAGCCTACTGCGGAAAGGGGGAGCAACGGCATAGCTGGCAATGTGCTCTTGAGACGCAACTGTGGTTTCTGGCGTAAATGCAAGAGGACGGATTGAGATAGATGACGACCCACCTCTGCATGTATATTCTGACCGTGCTCATTCTGGAGCTTCATCAGTATCCTATCAGACCATCGCCCACCAAAAACGCTACCGCATATACTGCCTGTAATCGAAATGTTATATGGAGCGTCGTGAGGTGGACTCCACGAGCAAACAACTCACCTACTCCATAGGAAAGCAGGACAAGACCTGTGCACAGCGCATCATAGCCATACTGCGTTGATAGTGTTCTTGAGCAGGTGTACGCAAGACTGCCTGAGAAACCAAATATCAACCCTAACACAGAATCAGCACGCTGGTGGACTGCAGACGCTCTGGGAGGTACCGACCTGACGCGAGAAGAATGGCATCATTATTCCACCGCTTCAACACTACGATCATGGGCGGGAAGGGATTAACATCCTTGAATGACAGTTTTATATCTTCGATACGCAAAGAATCGGCAGTCATTCCGAGTTCTACCCCTTCTGTAGTGTGCTTCACAGACGAAGAGGAAGATTCCAGAGTCTCGGTCCGACTCGGTGGAGCCATGGACAACTGACGCTGCTCTAGACGCTTGTGGAGGATATGCTGATATGCGAAGCTCCTCTCTTTTCGGAAGGTGTCCTTGAAGAAGATGGACAAGAACAGCCAAACAATACCTCCCATGATGAGTGTAAAGTAGAATACAGCACGCCAACCCAAGGCTTGCGCGAAGACCCCGCCGAGAAAAGGGCCCATAGAGGAACCAAGAAGTGGTGCTGAATAGTAAATCCCCATCTTTGTACCACGTTCATGAGATTCATATATATCAGCGAGGGTAGCAGCAGCAAGAGCCATGACGGCACTTGAACTAAGGAGCCGTATCAAGGTGTCACTAGTAGCGTGAAACAATAACAAGAACGGATACATACCCCGCGGCTTGTATGGCACGCATTGCTATGAACAAGCCGATGGATTTTGAAGTAGCGATGACGGCCGAGCCGACGATAAAAAGTGACATTGATAATAAATAGACAATCTGGAATGCATGCAGTCTCAAGAAAGTGAGCACTCGATATATGAAGTGCAAACCTTGCGGCCTTTGATCTCGCTAATAGCGCTCCATACCAATGGGAACAATCCCTGGACGAGGAGAAATACGGAGATGCTCCAACTGAGTTCTGAACCGGAAGCATGTAAACTTTGCTCAATCTGTGCATTTGCCGCTACGTATCAGCGTACACTTTAGGTATGTTTTCCAGCGAAGAAATAAATGAGAGTCCTCACGATTCTGGACCGTGGTCGCAATGCTAGCGATCATTGACGCGGAGGACACAATCGCTAGGGTTAATGTCTAACATGTTTTTGGTCAAGAGGTGGAGGG
Organism: Xerocomus brunneocitrinus; assembly: GCA_038093375.1. Classification (NCBI taxonomy): domain Eukaryota; kingdom Fungi; phylum Basidiomycota; class Agaricomycetes; order Boletales; family Boletaceae; genus Xerocomus; species Xerocomus brunneocitrinus. The sequence continues at coordinate 25,153 of JBBPSB010000284.1, forward strand.
AGCAAAACCAGGCTGATGGCGCACCTTCCGAGCATAACCCCAGGCTCGGGGATCGTCGGGTACTGGCACATGTTCTATATCAGTGGTGGGCCCCCTTTTGTTAAGATCTTCCTCCCTAGACCAGATTCAGTACGTGGATCGGGCTCACAGAGGCGATTGTTCACAAACCTGGACGACATAGTTGGCTAAAAATCCACATTAGCTTGGAGGGTCCGATTGCTTTATAAACGCGACGAATAATCCACGTACGCATTTAGCCAACCGTCATGATCGGAAACTAAGCAAGCCGACGGTGTTCAGCCTCGGATAACGAAGGATCGGGTTGTTGGTCGTTCCACGGAAATTAAAACGGCAGTATGATTTTATGGTTTACCCACTTTCGAGATCATTGAGCCTCATGGATGGGACCGTTTTTGGACGGCCAGCTGGTTGGCCCAGATATACACCTTTTTGGTCTAGTCGGGCGGGCGTAGACTTCGCGGCGACGCTGGACAAGCCAGGAGCTTCAGGGTAGTTCCCCAAATGGTCAATTATGGCGGCCTAAAATATATATACCACGGCCCCCAGTGTTGGGTAATCTACTTAGACGCAATGACGCCACAAAGGCGGAACCATGTACCCACACCAAAGTTTCTGTACTATGGCAAGTACACCTATTATGACTCGATGTAAATGCAACCATTGAAGGAGTCAGTTGCGAAACAGAGGAGAAGGAAAGACTCACACATGATCATGAATATAGCATCCGCAACGAGCTAATTTGTTGATCAAGACATCGCGGTGCAACGAAGGCAGGACCCATGACTACTGGTGGTATAACAGAAAGTCCGGAGCATGGGGCCATTACAGTCGGAAAGACTCTGCCGGAAGTAGAACTTCAAATCGGGTTTCTGTAAGCGCCCATTGGGTGCCCAATGGGCAGCCTGATTTGTGTTAGCTAGTGTGAAGAGCGATAACGTTACTCGTCTGCTTCAATGCGGATTTGAACTTGTTCAATGAGTATTCCAAATTGGGACGCATGGAGATTGGCGTGCCGGTAATCTTTATAACATGGGACACGCCACTGATCCGTGGCAATACCCGCTACGGCGATGCCCGGCATGTTGACCTGGCCATTCAGTGTTGGTGACCAGCTGTCTAAAGGAAGCAGCCCGGGGCGCGGCAGACCACCCGTCGACGGTCTGCCACGCCCCGGGCTGCCA
>JBBPSB010000285.1:0-26353 GCA_038093375.1 Xerocomus brunneocitrinus
TAGGGCGTGTCGAGATGTACATAGGTCTTTGGTCATAATGCTGCCAGTCACGACCAATGATTAATGGGATCGTTGTTGGAGGTCGACGATTTACAAAGATACGGGCATCATCGCATCGACTTGCGTGTTGAAGAGGAAGTGAACTCATTTGGGATGTTGAAGTATGTACAACCGTGTGGTGGACCATGATGACTCGGAAGCCTGCATCAATTTTCTTCTTTCTTGGAAGCAGGGTGGCTCCCTTGGGCCTCTCCAACGTTTTCAACCTGTCGAATGAGTGCGTCGAGAAAAAATGTGCCTCGCTGGACGTTTACCACTAACTGAAGTCTACTCATCGATGATTGCAACAACTTGCCGAAATTGTGCTAATGGACAAAGTTTCAGTCTAGAACTTGCGCAGATCAACATGAGTCATGTCAACCCTCTCGTACTGCGACAGGCTTGAATCGACACATGAGGCACGGATAGTTGGGACTTCTACAGAATCGTGTATATAATGTGTCTGCGGAAGCAATGCTGCAACGACGATCTAGTGTGATGGCGGGGAGAGAGGCTGGCAACGTAGTATGGGGAACTACAAAGGCGAGTTATCAAGTTTGACAGCTTTCTGTAGATTGCCTTAGAACATATGGGAAATCCATGAGAGACGGAACTTACTCCTGGTGATTTTCCTAGAGAATACAGCCACAGAATAAAGCGTCTTGGAAGTGAGATTTTCATCCTCTCCATTTCCTGAAATGTATTCTGTAATTGGACACCTATTTCATCGTATTCCTCCTGGAGACTCCTTGCGAGATCTAGGTCGTTCTGCAGCTTTGCTTCATCCGCAAGCTCCTTCAGCGTTCTCCTCTGCTCTGCAAGAAGGTCCTGGAGACGAGAATATACAACTCTGCCTGCCTCTGTCTCGTTAAGACGTTTTTGCTGTTCGATAAGCTCCTCCTGCAAGAGGAGCGTAACTTTGGGGATGTTCGCATCTATAAGTTCATTCACAATCTCGGATGCAGACGAGGATGTATTGTAGAACCGTTTCACAGTGGCGCCTTCTTGTATTAGTGGCTGCCAAAATTCGTCGACGAGCTGGTTCTCCCTATCTCCCGCTAACTGGTGGTCCTTGACTGTGTCCCACATGGTCGTCACCAGACGCGCTCGACGTAGAGGTAAATTGCCACAGAGCCGACCAAATATTTGGAGATTCCGATAAGCAGAACCAGACAGTCGATTGTCAGTGATTCGGTGGAGGTAAATTATCCCGGTAAGTCTGAGGGTAGTGCCGTCTGGATATCTTGTATACGTCGTTAACAATAGTAGAAACTGATCATAGTATCACATACTTCTTTGTGATCCAGGCGGCAATCATCTGTAAAATCTCCATGTCTGGACGATATGTATCGTCAAATCCGGGTGTGTCAACTAACACAAGGCGCAAGTCATGATGTGGGATGGTGTACGGAGTGACGTTCTGTGTTGCAGACGAGAGGAGTGCCGCTTTGGCCTTCTCAGCGTTCTTGGTGAGGGTATTGATGAACTAATATTTCTCAATACGAGCATTCGATACTAATGCACTAACTTTGCAATCCACTCACGTTCGTCTTCCCAGACCCAGTTGGGCCCATGATACTGTTTTGCACAAGTTATTCAGTGTGTTGGCGGTTTCGATGAGATTCAGTACCCACACAATGATTAAGTCGGTCGGATTTGCTCTGAACTTGTTCATAATGGCGTACCGACAACGGAGTAGAGCGGAGGTCCGCTCCCCAGCCATGTAATTTAGGCATCTTCCGAACACTTTTCTTCGCACCGGCAAGCACGGTCTTTAGTAACACTCTGATTGATGCTCTAGGAAGATGGTATGCGATCTTGCACACTGAAAGTTTTAGCTCACAATGTTCCTTGGTGGCATGATGGCTTGACGCCACGTTGGGGGCTATTTCAAGCACCACGTCCAGTAATTACGTATCGTTCTGTAATATTTCAGCAACCACCGTCCCGGACGGTGTGTAAGACTTGCAAGGACAGCTTGCATCCGCGTGTGTTGTGAGACACGCAAGAGGGTACACTTATTATAAGATTTGTCGCACGTCGAGCGAAACGATGAAAGTTCCGAAACGGTTGGCCTCCCCCCGCCCTGCAATTGATCCAGACACAGACTCCTTTCTCAGTGGTTATACCCTCGTCACACGATTCGTACCGTCGCTATTCAAATGTACGACAGTCCTCCCCGTACCACGCAAATGCCACATCTCAGCAACTTTGACGCCTTCCAGATTACGAAAATCATTTGTCCGATAGAACCATGGCATGTAGGGAGTTCAGCCATCTTATGTTTCTCTGTAGCTGTGCTTCCGGTGCCAAGTAAACGTCCGTCAGGAGCCTGGTCGGCTCGCATCACGCGTCGAAACGTGACGAAATCGACGAAACTCACGCGGGGGGCAACGGCACAAAACCCTGCCCCTGTCGCTGCTGGCCCTCGAGCAAGATCAGGCCGAATGAGGCCGACAAAGACAGATTGATGCTCTGTTCCACATCCTCTCATCTCTGGCGCGCCCTCAAATTGCCATTACTTGCTCCCTGGGTCATCTGTGCAAGGGGATAAAGTTTCGAACGTGACAAGGTATGAATATATCATGCACATTCTCGGCCCAAAACTCAACGTCTAGGGGTGGAGCAGCAACGGAGTCTGTGAAAATGGCGGAGGAGTACTGTGATGTGGAGTGCCTGCATACATGTCGCAGTCTCTACAGCATTTGTCCTTGTGCGTACAGACTCTTGCGATATATTGCCTTGTACTATGAAACTGAACACTCTGACAAGTTCGTTGTCTTGACGCTATACTGCATTAAAAGACTATTTATCTTGGCCGCCATACTTATTCGAGTCTATTTGTAGGGGAATCGCATTCAGCATGTGCATGGCTACAGCCCCTGGCGGCATCTCATTCCAACTTGGTACTACGTTTGGCCCTCCCTCTATAAAGGTTGGTGTTTTTTTTTTTGGTTCGTGATGCCATCGATCTATAATGACAACTGGTACTAGACGTACGCACTGATATTAATGAAAGTAACGCTCCAAATACCCTTCAATGACAGCAACCAAGTGCTGGATTATTCGGTCTGCTCACGACGGTCACCCCATATCTCATAGATACGCTCATTGACATCTTTGTCTTTGATGCTGTGTCGTTCTGTCTGCCCTCATTCTGGTCATAAAACAATGAATTTCAATGTGCGAGGCGACAGCGACAGCAGCTCAACCGGTATATGGCCCTGATCGTCAAGGAGGGTGTTTCTTATATCTTTTTGTACGTTCCCCTCGGTGTCGTTTCTCGTTTCATCTACTCTCCCAGTTTATGCGCACAAACACTCCCTAGGAACAGGAATTAACACCGTCAACGTGATAAAAGGAATGGCGACGGATCCGTTGTCGAGGCCATGGTTCGTCGTTCTGGCACTCTTGAGCGTCGTCACGCTGTACTTTATGATTCCGCGACTCATCAACAGCGTTTGGACGCTGCACGAGAGTGACAGCCAGTGGGCCCGACCTCGGGTTTAATTGGGTTGTCGTCGCGCGCGATGACCGAACGGGACACGGTTGTGTCTTGCATTGTATTCGCGGACGTCGGGAGGGATGACGAGATAGAACACGCGTGAGTATTACAATGAATGGTATTCCACACGGGTTCGCATGGCGCCGCTGGTGGCTGATTGTATTCAGTATGTGAAACAGGCAAACTACTGGGCATCGAGTACCGCTCAACGTGTATTGGCAATGACATTCCTTTTGAAGAGCGTACCCAATGATTGATTGGTCTGGTTGAATATTTCTTGGTTCGTCTGAGCAGCATGAGAAGCTATTCTTCATCGTCTTCACTCAAAGGCAATTCAGTAGAGTGATGACTGGTCCTTGCTCATGCTCATGCTCGCGCAATAAAATACCAACCAACACAATGCCATTGTGTATACTGATGCTAATGAAGAGCTATGCTCTTGTCAAGGTACATACACCGGGTTTCGGTCAAGCTACAACTGAAATAACCTTTCAATGTCGACAATATAAATAGAATAAGTCAAATGAATGGATGCGTGAACGAAAGCAAATGTGAAAAGTGTGATGGTAGTATCAGTGCAACGGTGCAAAGCGTGTGGGATAAAACGAGTGTGATATGCCCATTCACTGATAGCGATATGCAAAGTAACGTGTCAAGAAAGTCTGGCCGAACATAACCTTAGGAATAACAATATGCAAAACGAACGTGTGAGAGGTCTTGGAATGTGACCTTACTGGTAGCAATGTGCAAAACGAATACGACAATGGTCCCTCTTGCGAAACTTGTTGTTGATAATGATATGTAATGAAAAATGTGTCAAACGTCCCTTTTGCGAAACATGACTTTGATACCCGAATCGGCCGCAATGGCAGGACCAATGCGCCAGGATTGTGGACGGGGCGAGTGATTTTGCGGCTTGACGTCGTACGACGTTATGATATGGGCCAGCATTGATTTGAGTTCCAAGGCAGCGAAAAAGCGACCAGGGCTAATTAATCTGCGCGTGAGCCGAATCCGAAGGCAAAGAGTGAACCACTCCACACCATGCATGTTTACCATGCCCAAAAGGGAGGTATTCTAAACTGGTAGAGGCAAACTGGTGCTTCATACCCTCGCCCCCTTCCTGGTCGCGCATGTCAAAGAATCGAAACGGATCGAAGCAATGCGCGTTTTCATAAATCTCGTCGTCGTGATGAAGAGATTCCGACGGCGAGACGATGGACGTTCCTTTGGGTATGAACGTTCCATCGGAGAAAGTGAAATCTTTGAGCGCCTTGCGCATCAGGGCCACTGATGTAGGGATGACGATCAGCCTTCCACATATGTGCATTATGGGAGTGTTGACGTACCGGAAGTCACCCCCGTCAAGCGTTGACTTTCCTTCAAAAAGCTATCAACCTTGAGCATCTTTCCAACTGACTCCTTTGACCATCCCTCCTGCTCAGTTATTGAATCGACTTCCTCACGAAGGGACTGGATGTACTGCGGGTTCTCTGCCAACAAAAATAACGCCTGGGTGAAGCTCTGTAACACGGCCATTGAACATGATGTAAAAGCGATCGGGTCACTAGATCACGTACATGGGCGCTTGTCTGGAAATGCCCACACGAACTCAGCATTGCATGAGAAATGGAGGCATGCGGAGACTCACAAGAATCGCAGCAAAGTTGACAGCCAACACACGGCGGGTTAAGAATTCGACCGTACGCTCACTCTCCGGTGCCGCATGTATCAACCATGACAAAAGGTCATTCTACCAGGGTGACGTTTCAGGGCAATGATAACCGCAAGAAAGTTCAACTAACCGGTTTGTCATCCCAGTCATTTCCATGCTCCAGGAGCTTTAGCCGCTCCTCAATTATGGGACTGAGCATCGCCATCGCACGCCTTGTGGTATTCTCAGAGAAGAAACGGGCAACAAGGCTGTGGAAGCGTGAGAATCACGTTCAGGATAAAAATGACAGGCTTACGGTGCTAGACAATTGGGAAAGAGTCTGATAATGTTCGCTCTCTCGGCAACCTCTGAGGTATACCGTAAGGTGAGATTTATCCAGTCAGGGTCACGGCCTAACATAACCGGGTTGAGTGACATCTGGCGGCTGAAATATCACAGCAGACTTACACAAAGGAAGGCCGACAAACAATCGGTTGCTGGTCCTGCATACGACTTGTTGCATAGCGCTGAGTGCAGGTACGCTCTTCCAGTCTGTATCCTCCCCCTATGTCAGACACGACACCGGCACAATGATAATATACTACTCACCATTTCCCCTGAGATCTAATACCTGGTCAAAGGCTGTACTAACTTCATCCCTAATTTCAGTGTATAACGTGCCGAGATTGCGAGTCAGTTGTAGGCGCACAACTGAGGCGTGATAGGGGTGGTGAAAAACCTCTCTTCCTATGGTATACTCCATCTGAACCGTCTGTCAATGGAAATGAGACCTTGTTCCACAGAACTAAACTTGCAACGGGCGCTCACCTCATTAACCTCATCGATGAACGAGAGCGCGTCGTTGGGAGCTTTACGCAGCTCCTCCATGTGTTGACGACCGCTCAAAACGACGAGCCAACGATAACGATCAGGAACCTTGAAGGGTACAGATTTGTACTGAGAAAGGCGTGAGGCGTCATCCACAAAAGCATCATATATCGACGTACCTTCTCGTAGCCCTCCTGAAGGAGTCCGATAGCGTTCAATTGAAACTTGTAACCAGCACACCATGACCCAAGCCAGCTGCTTGATCCAATAGTTGGGATTGCATCGAGCTGGGTGACGAGTGAATCAGTGAAACGAGAAGTAGTATTCATTGCATACCTTTGAACTCTTGGACAGTTGGGCAATGACGATTGTTGTAGTAACGATGCCTGCAACGGTAGATGCGAACCCTAGGGAATTTGAAAGGAATGTGTGGTGCATCTTAGAGATAGCGGGTGCAGAGTTGGACTCACCCACGGGTCCATGTCAAGCATGAATCCTCTTTATATGTTGGAACACAGAAGCCGAGAAGCGAAACCCTATTTGCTTCCGCAGTGGCGAGATGCACCTGTGAAACTAGCCGAGGTTGCGCGCTCCATTTCCCGCCCCATATTGTACACGGGCGCAGGAACGACCCTGAATTTCATTCTTTTCCGAAATGTCCTCCAATCGTAGTCCGCGAACGGCCCGAAGAAAACATGGACAAGCGGCAACTTATCTACATATCCTCTTGCGAAGGGTCACCATTGGCTGTCAAAACAATCTCATTACAGCACTAAATATCACATCCCTGACTGGTACGATGAAAGTTTCAGTCATCACAAAATCTGAGAATGCAAACGGTGTACCCACCAGAATCCTTGCATCACAGAAGCTTAGAACTTGCAGCGTAGATATGACCTCAATCCCCCATTTGTTAACATCTTCAAATGGGGCTGCGTTCGCATTACGTTGGGGATGCGATGAACGCCGCGGGGATGATCATTCACGAAGTCCAATGGCAGCCTATTCAACTCTGACAGCACGGAGACAGCGGATAGTCCGTCTCGGAAAGGAGAGATGAACTGTGCGGAAAATATTTGTCTCAACAATCCAATATATGAACGACAATTTTTTTTACCGTGTGGGAGCCTGTCATAAATTCGGGATGAAACATGCAATCATCGTTCTATAGGATGGCGGGATTCCGAGGGAGGGCATGAACTTGAAACCATATGTGGAGCGGCCCCAATTAGTGCTGCCCGGCACTGAACTTGGGCACTTTGGACTAGCATAGATGATAGCGTGGCTCGGACGCGGCCGTTTAATTCTAGTAGGGAAAAAAAAAATCATGCGTATGCGGCGCAAACATGAGCGCTTGAGCATTACATAATGTGGCTGAAATTGATCGTGCACAGCAACCAGAAAAATCACGATGTCCGCTCCTGCAAGCACCTCCAGACCAATAAAACGTATGTATTGCATTTCTCATAAGCGGCGCCTAGTACCGTTAGGAACGGATGACTGCTCGCAAGGTAACGTAACAAAAAGACAATAGCGCTTTCTGACAGGGGCCATTAAAATGGAAGGACTTTTGACTGGCCACCAGCCAGTTGGTATCGAACTGTAATCCGAGGACTTGTAACAGAATATACCACTACAAGCGAGAACGACCTCGAACCAAGATCTGGTAAAGTTCGGGGCTACTTATACGGTCATGACTCACGATGTGAGGTCCTACATTCTGTGTTTTGCCTAGGATGTGCTGCATATTAGTGCGTTAGCAACTTCGTTAGATTCGGACTCAACTTAGCCTTTAGTAGCCACATTTGAACCCACCTACAAGTCACTGATCGGCATTCCGGACCTCTTCACATGGAAAACACAATTCAGGAAATGTCAGCGGCTCCGCCTTATAATGCCGTCATTATTAGACTGGCCAAATTGAGGGGTGATTCCACACGGCGAATGACATGATGTCGAACCCCTCAGAATGAAAGTGGTTCTGGTACATACCCTATCCAAGCTCTACCGGGGTCAAGGAGACCTTCGTCCAATGACATTCCAGGTTCTTTCAGATATGTGAGTGTCCATGGAATTTGTCCGCTGAGCAATGGTGTGTATTCTTATCGGTGCAATGAATCTGGCGTGGCGTGTACCACCCAGAAGTCCCGACACGGTCAGCTTCGTAAACTCAGACAATCTTGATGCAATTGAATGATTGAACGGTTCAGCAGTCTCAATGTAAACAGGTCACGTATGCTGTCGCACCTGAGTGTTTTTCGAATCGCGTTCCATAGAGTCTCGTTCACTTCCTGCATGCAATACCAGTGACAACTTGAAGACAACGTAACGACTCGTTGTACCATGCCAAATATGCGCACCCTGTTTAACAACGCACTTCAATGTTCACTCCACGGTTATGGACTGCTCTCCTGCGCCGCAAAATGGCATCGGCTGCAAGCTTCCGAAATAAAAGGAAGCCCTACTGTCAGTTAGCTAGTACTGCCCACCAGCTTCTTCCCCGTCCCTTGAGGCATTTTTCGATTGCGTAAATGTTCCTTTCTCGCGTGGTTCAAAGTTCAAATTGGCCGCCGCAGCTTCCGAATCCGCATCCTTTGGAGTCTGGAGCTCTTCTTGCGCTTTCCCTTTTTGGGGGCTCGAAACTAGGAGCCACTGGAGCTGGATGAATTCAAAACCAGTACTACGGGTCATGACGGTTGAATATTCGAACGCTGACTGAGTAAAAAAAATTTTCCCGCTTGCCTGGTCTGGCCCTGAGTCTGACTGTCACGGAACCGAGCTTCGACCTCTCGTTCATCTTCTCATAGTAAAATGAATGTAACGTCTGATACCACACTGAATTGTAAGCCCATGACTAGCGCCATCGCTTTTTGCACCAGAGTTGATAGAACTTTGGATGTGAAGCCATACAGTAGCTCGTGCATCTCTACAGCATGAGACCAGAAGAAAAGCAGGCGATGAAATAGAAACAAATGATATAAATAGCCAGCTAACAGATAAGTCCACCCGATACAAAGTTAAGTATACCTCGGTCCAACGCTCACGTCTAAATGGTCTAAGTAAATGATAAATATTCAAGTTTCCACGTCGTGCGTCAATCATCGGCGTCGCAGTGGCCATTGTTGGTCAACTGTTCGCGAGAACAAATCCCAAAAGCAGAAGGCAACTCGTTCCAAGCATCCTCCCTCCCATCTTCGATCTCTCGATGACAATAAACTATGCAGTTCAAGCAGAACCGCGAATCCCATCGTGGGTCCCATCGCACGAATGGATCCCGGGAGCCAGGTCGGTCCATACACCAGAGTTCCGTAATCGTCGCGAGGTTCCCGAGCGCGCACTTGACTTGATCTGTACAGAACGGTCGTTGGCGCTTCAACCAGCCAAAGGTGAGCATTCGTAGCTCCAAAAGCTTGTCTCGTCCCATGATACAAGACTTTTGATTGGCGGGTGTGAGGTGATATAAAGCACCATCGTAGCAGTAGCCGTCGAGGATAGCGACTAGCGGAGAGGAACAGACGGAGCGGTACATGGAAACAGGGAGCACAGACAGCAACCCAAATTCCCGAGCGAGATTGATCAACTGGAAGTCATACTTGTCACGCCCAGTAACAGGGTTTGTGAGATTGGGTGGCAGGAAGAGGAGGGAAAATAAGGAGGATGGATAGCATTGCCGTATCCTCAGACAAGCCTCGTCGAAAAGCCAGTGTATTTCGTATTTTTTGCCCAGCCGGAGAAAGGCTGTCAGGACAGAGATGTGAATGGGCGCGTCTGGCGGAATGCGCTGTCTGAGCAGCGTTAACGTCAAGACTCCACAGCGGCCCGAAGGCAGCTCAGGTACACACGGTCTCGCGTACAGCGTCTTGAGGACAATTTGGACCTCTGACGGTGAGTCGTGCAGTGTCACGACGGGACAACCATCAAATTTGCGGTCTGTAGACCTAGTGATTTGTAGTGAAGACAACATGTCATGGAAAACCCTGGAGGCCGAAGAGATAACGACTCGGTGGACGCGAAAGCACCCTCCATCGACGGCAAGGATGACGTTTCCGTCATATAGCCACGGGTCGAGGCGACGCGGACCCAGCAAGCTTGTACCGTTGGATAAGGGCATACAAGACCAGAAACCCACAGAGGGTGGTGTGAAATGCCAGAACAGTCGTCTAGGATGGCCACCCGAAGGCATGCACATAGCATAGGTTTGGCACCGCCATTTGCCAACGAGGACGCCTTCAGGTTACCTTGAACACATCACAAGGCCGGAAGTCTCATGTGAGAGCGAACAAGCCGTTGAGCAGCGGCGTGCATTATTTCCGAGTCCCGACAAACCCTCCGAGTCCAAAATATCTACTATGCCAGCGACCAAAACATGACCATACAACAAATATCGAGGCAAAAGGTCTCCGGAATGAGGGCGTCACCATCACAGATATCGGCGAGCAAACCAAGCCAATCGGCTCAATAGTATTTTACTCAGTGCGGCAGTTCTTGGAGGTGGAATCAGACCCATCAAGGGGGTTATGAGTTTACGACACACCTATCTTCTGGGACACATACGTCGACAATGTACGTGTTCATGAGGTAAGAGTATGTGCGAGTGGTAAAGAACGTTTGGCATAGGAACCTCACAAAGAAGACGCAGTCAGCGAGTTTATCTGGCATGAACCAGCTCCAGGTATCAGGAAAATGGCCGTATTCAGCACGAGTAAGAAGGCGGGCTTCCTCCCGTAACGTGAAGAAATGAAATACCGCACCCAGCCATCGCTGCGATATCGGTTAGCACCCATAGCGATCACCAAAAGTATCACAAACACACATATGATGCCGTCGATTATGCCAAGTATCGTCGCAATGCCGTACTATTTGGGGCGCATCGCAAAGTTCGCAAGGGCTCGAGCCACCTCCTACAGCATATGTATCACCGAGGCTCGAGAGCCTGCAGGCAATCTGTCGTACAAGTTCGATAAAAGTCGTCAGTGGTATGAGGCTCCCAAAATGTGTGGCGAGTACGACTGGGATCAGGAGTGTCAACTCGAATTGCTCCATCCTGTACAACTGGCGAGTTGCTTGAGAGTGTCCGAGAAGCGGGGCAGTTTCGGAAGTCGCTTCGTCCCGGGACGACATCATGGTGTCCTCAGCAAGCTGTCCAGTTGGTTATCTTGCATCACACTTAGAGAATGCGATCATATCCATCAGCCAGCTTTCCGAGGAGCCGGACGACTTACGCACTAAGGCACAGTGGGCATATGAAATGCCTGGCTGACTTTGGCAGATTGGCACTTCTTGACCGTCGGTACGTTCGCCCTGATAATATTCATTGTGGCCGTGTCATGTGCTTCAATGTTTCGGGCGATACAGGCGCGATCAAGAATATGCTTTTCGAAATCGGTTTGTGTGCATCCATAGTGTCAGGTCTGGACCTAGGAAGTTCTTGGTTACCATGTTTGGAAGGAAAAACATGCCACATATAGTAACTCAGCCACCGGGGTCTGCCCAGCACAAAACAAAAGTTTGTTCTTCACTACTCATCACCAGCAAAGTATAGTGCACCCTTCGGGGTTGCACACGATAAAATTGGAACGATACAGAGAAGATTAGCATGGCCCCTGCACAAGGATGACACGCTTTTCCGGAGTGGTAGACCTACGGGTCTCAATATTTATTATTCCTTTTTTCTTCATTTGAACCAAATAGCCTTTGGACCTTGGCTTCATTTTTGGTATCCGTGTCTGTTGATCTCAACCCACCAACGCGCAAGTAACATGCCTACCCGCTAGAACCCAGTGTCATGCGGTCAGTTTCTCGTGTGCATGGGCCATAATGATAAATCAACATTTTCATTGCTAACATAGAGCCATGTGTCGTACGCTATGATCTATCCGCATGGTGTGGCCCAACACGCTTGTCGCTCGTTAGAGCCATGACTACCTTAACCAGCATCATCCAACTGGAGTACTTGATGGCTACCGCCAGTCTCTCCACGCAAGAGTGCTGCATGGATCATTAATAATAAAGCAGAAAATGAGAGGTATGTTCAGCTCGTCCCGGGTCTACGTTCTGAAAACTCACCATTCTTAGTCGAGTATGCTGGCCATGCTTCCATGATGCGCAGAGGTTTGTTTGTTTTATGCCTCTTTTCTCCCCCCAAAGACTCACTTGTGCTCTATCAAGATAGCAAACAAACTGCTTCAGGCGTTCCGCATCTCCCCGCGACGCTTCACGTTCTCGATGACTCGCTCAAGCTTCTTCTACTCGTCCCCTCAGCTGGGGAATCTCAAAATTCGAAGACCAGCCACATCTTACACGAATCTTGCGTATGGTGTCCTTCACAGTGCACACGATCATAGTCAAGTCAAAGAGGCTTTCAGACCTAAGTTTGGGTGACGAAAGCCGCCGAGGAAGTAAGTAAAAACGCCCGTGCATGTCGAACGACATTAATTGCTACACACGACACAAGAATAAAGTCAAGCCGAGCGTCTTAGGGCTCAGTTGGGTTTAGCTTGACGGCGGTATTCCCATGACCGCTGCCCTAGGTGGTCGACACTGTTCGATGACGACTGGTATTTGACATCGTGATCTTCCGGCAACATGCATGCAACTAAATTTCATCCAATATCTCGCTGTGCTTAGTGTGAGGGCTCAAGTTCATGGGTTGGGTAGCGGAAACTGATGTAAGCTAACTTCAGAAACGTTGTTCTACCACACGTTCCCGTCGCGGTGGCCTTGGGGTAGCCTTTGATTTTGGATGCGCAGAAACGTCGATGATGACTCTGGTGGGCTATCAAGTTGATGGGATTGCTCTCCGAGAGATGGTGGGTCTTGTAGACAACACGGTGTGTTCCTAGTCGGTTTCTTATCTTGGCCAACAGGTTCAAAGGGAATACAGTTAAAGGACTAAGTACAATGGAGTGAAGAACGAAAGTATGCATACAAGTACCAGGAAATCTTTGAAAGCGCGAAACCAAAAACGAACGAAACCAGGGGTTACAAAAATCAATACCCTTGCCACTTGCTCATACCTTCACCCGCTTAGTCGCTCTTCCTTTCTTCTCATTGTTGCCCCGCAAATCAAACGGGTTCTTCCCTCTGCCTTCTGCACCCATATTCTCGGCTCTGACGACCCTTCGAAGGACGCTTGGTTCCTTTCCTTCCCCAGTATTCGTACTGGAAAAAGCATCCTGCATGACCTTGCGTTCTTTCTCCATCCGAAGGAAATTCGCTTTTGTTACAGTGCGCGCAATGTGGGGCGGGATTCCACCTCTAGGAGCTTTAGTGTATTTTGCGGCAGAAGGACCACCCATTGCCGGAGCGGAAGGCAATTGACGATATTTCGTTGTCTTGGTATGGGGAGTGGGGACCGTTTGACGTTGCATGTTCGAATTGGCTGGGAGGGTGGGCCTAGCTTGACCGGGTTCTGGATTAGCGCGAGGCGCCGGTGGAGCCACGAAAGGTACGGTATCCCGCCTAGGACTGTCAACTGCCATGTCGATAATGCTTATAGGCTGAGCTTTGGATTCTGTTGCTGGCGGCAAGTCATCAATTGCCTGAACCGTTACGGATGATTGGTTGATACTCTGGGTGTAGGAGGGAGTGAGAAACGGTGTTAACCAGGGCGAAAGCCACGCGTCCGTCGCTGACTGGGGGAGCATAAGGCTGTCATCAAGGTCGAGGAATTGGGATCCATTCGGAGGGAACCATCCCCGGAGTATCGATGTGATCGGACATCCCCCTTCGGATCGGAGTTGATCGTCGTCATTTGGAAGAGGCACCGAAGCAGTGGAGATACTTGCGTTTTCGTCGGCCACAGGATGTACCGACACCGATCTTTGTACATCGACTTCCTCGAGGTGGACACGTTCGAGGGGTATCGGCAATGCAGAACTCGGCAGTGGTAGAAGACATTCTTTGGCGCTTGAGGCGGGCATGATCCCGGCAAGTATATCGTCCAATCCCGTCTCGGAGCATGGGGTGGGTTCCTCGCATGGCCAAATGTGCGTGATCGTGCGGGTGAATTCGAATTCGTGCGCGATGTCGAGCAGATCGTCAAAGTCGAGCGGCGCGAGAGGGTCCTCATGCGGTTGGGCGTCAAAGGGGGGTATATCACAGGGAAGGATACAGTGGTCCGAAAACATGTTGATAGCGGGTGGAAGGTGTGAGTCTGGACTGGGGATAGGGCCGTTAATCGTTGTACACTTTTTGGTCAGCCACCATGTTTCCCCTTCAACATTGAGAAATATGTTTGGATATTCAACGGCCTTATGGTCCAGAGGTACGATACTTGCTTTGGGGGTGGTTACAAATGCAAGTGACCTGGGTTCGATTCCCAGTGAGGCCCTGTATTTTTGGCACCATTCCACCGCAGGCTCAATCTGACACTCGCTACATTTTACTTACTTACTTACTTACTTACTTACTTTCTTCTTGTTTTAGTTGACCTCGATCGAATTCGCCTTTGGTTCGACGGCCAGCTGGAATTGTGATAGCCAGCGTGGGAAAGGTCTATAAAGCCTCTGGGCAAAGTTAGCCGCGTTCATAGCCGAGTGTTTTCCAGGCTTGTCGCCGTTTTGCCTCGTTCCTTCCTTCACCTTTTCCTCCTCGTCCCCCACCCCCGTATCCCTCCCTCATTCCCTCCCTTTATCACACGTCTCACTGTCGTCGCCATCCCTACAACCGCCCATGAATAGGCAGTCCTCTGGGATGAGCCTGCAGCAGCGGCTCGAGGGCGTTACCGACCTCACTTCCCTTTCACCCATCTCGGACGATGTCATCGCCACCTGCCTTAGGGAGCGGTTCATGTCGGATACCATCTATACTAGCATCGGCTCCTCCGCCATTGTTGCAGTCAACCCGCACAAGTACGTCTCTTCCAACGCCGACTCTATCCTCCAGAAGTATGCAGGGGACTATCGGGATACATCGGAGAACAAGGCCCCCCCTCCTCCCCACATTTTTCACCTCGCCAACAATGCTTACTACCACATGCGTCGCACGGCCCAGGACCAGGCCATTATTGTCAGGTACGGCCCAATTTCAACTAGTTTATTGTTTTGCTAACACTATATACCCTTTTAGTGGCGAAACAGGCAGCGGAAAGTCGGAAAATCGCCGACTAGCCATTAAGACGCTGCTCGAGCTGTCCGTTTCCAATCCGGGAAAGAAGGGCTCCAAACTCGCGAGTCAGGTCCCAGCCGCAGAGTTCGTCATTGAGTCGTTCGGTAACGCTCGCACACTATTCAACCCGAACGCATCCCGCTTTGGAAAATACACTGAGCTCCAATTTACCGAGAAGGGCCGTTTGAGCGGCATCAAAACACTTGATTACTATCTCGAGCGCAACCGGGTGGCGGCGCTTCCATCAGGGGAGCGTAACTTTCATATCTTTTACTATCTGATGGCTGGCGCGTCGCTGGAAGAGCGGCAACATCTCCATCTCGCCGACAAGACTCAGTACCGGTATCTCGGCCAACGCGCTGGGGCTGGGTCGCGCAACAACGGCGTCCGAGACGATGATGCAAATCGCTTTGAGCAGCTCAAGCTGGCGCTCAAGACCGTCGGGCTCTCCAAGCGTCACGTTGCTCAAACCTGTCAACTCGTCGCCGCTATCCTTCACCTGGGCAACCTCGAGTTCATGATTGATCGCAGTCGTGATATGGACGCTGCTGTTATTCGCAACGCGGACACTCTCGGCATCGTTGCCGAGTTTCTCGGTATCCAATCCTCAGCCTTAGAGAACGCGCTTTCATACAAGACAAAGCTCGTCAAGAGAGAGCTTTGCACCGTCTTCCTCGATCCTGACGGCGCCTCGGACAACCGTGACGATCTCGCCAAGACCTTATACTCCCTCCTTTTCGCATGGCTCAACGAACATATCAATCAGCGCCTCTGCCGCGAGGACTTTGACACATTCATCGGCCTCTTTGATCTTCCTGGTCCGCAAAACATGACAAGCCGGCCGAACTCGCTCGACCAACTTTGCATCAATTTTGCCAACGAACGCCTCCAGAGCTTCATACAGAAACAGGTCTTCGAGTCCCACGTCGATGAATACCAGACGGAAGGAATATCACGTTTCGTCCCCTCGGTACCTTATTTCGACAATGCCGAGTGCGTTCGGCTTCTTCAAAACAAGCCCGGTGGTCTTATCCATATCATGGATGACCAAGCTCGCCGATCGCACAAGAAGACGGACCACACGATGGTGGAAGCCTTCGGCAAGCGCTGGGGCAATCACTCATCCTTCAAGGTCGGCGCAATAGATCGCTCTGGATATCCGACCTTTACCGTCAATCATTTCAACGGTCCCGTCACTTACTCGTCCGAGGGCTTCCTGGAACGCAACTTGGACGCCCTCAACCCGGACTTCGTGTCTCTTCTTCGAGGTGCCAGTCTTGGTTCTTCCGACGCTGCAGACGGTGTCGGATCGATCAATCCATTCATCAAGGGTTTGTTTTCCGGCAAAGCCATTGCAACCCAAGCGCACCCTAAGAACGAAGACACCATCGTGTCCGCACAGCAAACCGTCAAGCCTATGCGCGCTCCGTCCACGCGCCGGAAAGGCACTATCAAACGCATGCACGCGGTCCGCGAAGATGCCGCTGTCGAAGAACAGGAACGAGAGGAGGAAGACGCGCCAAATACGTCCTCAAGTTCGACGCCGTGTGTAGCGGGCGAGTTCAGAGCCGCCCTGGACACACTTTTCGAGACGTTATCGGATACTCAATGCTGGTTCGTGTTCTGTGTCAATCCCAACGATTCGCAGCTCCCGAATCAGCTGGAGGGACGGAGTGTCAAGGGTCAAATTCGAAGCTTAGGTCTAACGGAGATCTCGAAGAGGAATGTTAACGTTTATGAGGTGGGGTTGACCCCGGATGAATTTTGCACCCGATACAAGGAGCCCATGGCGAAGATGGGTGTTGTGGATGGCTCAGCGAAGGAGAAGGTCGAACAGACAAGAGGCTTCCTGGGCTTGCCAGAGACCGACATGGTTCTCGGTCAATACAAGGTACGTTCCGTTGGCCAATTTTCCAGACGATAAATATTCTTATTATCTACTCATCGCATAGGTCTTCCTTTCCCAAGCCGCGTTCCATTCCTTGGAGGATCGCATTCGTGCTCTTGACGTCGAAGAACAGAAACGAAACCGCCTCCGCGATGCCGAGGCCGAAGCCGGCATCGACGTCCGCTCAATAGGTGACCCTTACGCTCCCTACGCATCCCCAGGACTTCCTTCAGACGAGTACGCGGATCCGTACAACCAGGCATCTTCTCAAGCACACGTCCCTCTCGTATCCAACGCATCGCCGTTCCAGCGTGGGGATCTCTACGATGATGAATATGAAGACCGCAAATCCTTCCGCTCGGACGACTTCGACAACAGGAGCCGACTAACATCTAACCGGGAAGACACCAATTCCAACTACGGCTCTGAGTCGTATGCACCCTCCAGGAACATGTTCCAAAATGCGGACAAGGAAGGACTGATGGCGAAGGAGGCACTGGCTGGCGAGATCATGGAGAATGAGACGACGGAGGTCATCAAGGAAACATCTGCGCGCCGCCGCTGGGTGCTGCTGTGCTGGCTCCTCACCTGGTGGATACCCTCCCCTTTCCTCAAGTGGTTCGGCCGAATGAAGCGTGGTGACGTCCGTCAGGCATGGAGGGAGAAGCTCGCCTTGAATATCATCATTTGGTTTATCTGCGCTTGTGCGGTATTTATTATCGCGATTCTCGGGCTCGTCATCTGTCCGACGGAGCATGTCTTCAGTACATCGGAGCTCGCATCACATTCATACACCAACAGTCCTAACAACGTCTACGCTGCAATTCGCGGCGAGGTATTTGACCTCACTCAAGTAGCGGCCACGCATCAAAGAATCATCACCGTCATCCCTACGAAGGTGGTCTTGGACTACGGTGGTACCGACGCTACCGCCCTGTTCCCTGTTCAGGTAAGTTGTTCGGCCCTTCGAGCGCACTCTTTTTCACTCTTTTGATAGGTCAGCGCACTTTGCAACGGTGTCTCCGGTTCGGTCAGTCCGTGGGTTCAGGTTACTGCGGCGAACACGACCGATCCCAACGCCTCATATCATGACTTCCGTGCGATCACCAACGACTCGCGCCCCGACTGGTACTTCGAGAGCATGACCATCATGCGTTGGAACAACCGTGTTGGTTACATTGGTTACACTCCCCAAGAAATATCTAGCATGGCGAATTCTGGGCGCTCTCTCGGCATCCTCGACGGTCTTATCTACGAACTGACTAACTATATTAACTACGGTCCTGCAGTGCAGGTACCAAGCGGCGAACAGGCTCCCAGCGGCGTGGACGCCCAGTTCATGGATAACTCCCTCATCAATTTGTTCAAGTACAGTTCTGGTCAGGACATCACGAAAGCAATCGGCAACCTCAATATCGATTCCGGCACGCTCGCCGCTCAAAAGACTTGCCTCCGAAACCTTTTCCTTATCGGCATGGTTGACAACCGAAACTCGCCCCAATGTCTCTTCTCGCAGTACATCCTCCTGGCATTGTCAGTCTTGATGGTCAGCATCATTGCATTTAAGTTCATTGCATCGATCAACTTCGGTTCCCCCCGTGCGCCTGAGGATCACGACAAATTCGTGATTTGCCAAGTCCCATGTTACACAGAAGGAGAAACCTCGCTGCGTCGCACCATCGACTCTCTCTCGCAGCTGAAGTATGACGACAAGCGCAAACTTATCCTCGTTGTTTGCGATGGCAACATTGTTGGTTCAGGTAACGACCGGCCCACCCCCCGTATCGTGCTCGACATCCTTGGCGCGGATCCCAACTATGATCCCGAGCCGTTGAGTTTCGTCTCCTTGGGCGAGGGTGCTCGGCAACATAACATGGGCAAGGTCTATTCTGGGTTGTATGAATGCGCCGGTCATGTTGTGCCGTATCTCGTCGTTGTCAAGGTTGGTAAACCAACAGAAAGATCGCGCCCCGGCAACCGAGGGAAACGAGACTCGCAAATGGCCATCATGCATTTCTTGAACAAGGTACGTCCTTCTGCTGGAGTCATCCAATAACTCAAGTGCAAGTGATTAATAGGTCCATTTTAACTCCCCCATGAACCCGCTTGAGTTGGAGATGTACCACCAAATCAAGAATGTGATTGGAGTCAACCCGACGTTCTACGAATACTTGTTCACCATCGATGCTGATACCACGGTCGACCCCTTCTCTCTGAATCGGCTGATCTCTGCGTACGTCGTCGTCTCATTCTTTGCATAGCCACCTTGTTTATTGACTGTCTTTTGCAGTATGGTCCACGACAAGAAGGTGCTCGGGGTATGCGGTGAAACGACGCTCTCGAACGCCAAACAGTCTATTATCACGATGATGCAGGTGTACGAGTATTTCATCTCGCACCACATGGCCAAGGCCTTCGAGTCACTTTTCGGTTCCGTCACTTGTTTGCCCGGTTGTTTCACCCTTTTCCGTCTTCGTACCGCCGACACGCACAAGCCCTTGCTGATCTCGAACCAAATGATATCCGACTACTCTCAAAACCGCGTCGACACGCTTCACATGAAGAATCTGCTGCACCTTGGAGAAGATCGTTACTTGACGACGCTTCTGCTGAAACATTTCCCGATGCACAAGACACAGTTCGTCCGAGATGCCCACGCCTACACAGTCGCGCCGGACGACTGGAAGAT
Source organism: Xerocomus brunneocitrinus (assembly GCA_038093375.1). Taxonomy (NCBI): domain Eukaryota; kingdom Fungi; phylum Basidiomycota; class Agaricomycetes; order Boletales; family Boletaceae; genus Xerocomus; species Xerocomus brunneocitrinus. Next base: position 19,712 of record JBBPSB010000285.1, read on the forward strand.
CCTTCTTTCGCAACGGCGCCGCTGGATCAACTCGACGGTCCACAACTTGGGCGAACTGATGTTCCTGGATCAGCTTTGTGGCTTCTGTTGTTTCTCGATGAGGTTCATCGTTATGATGGATTTAGTGTCAACCTTGATTCAGCCCGTCACTGTCGCATATGTGAGTAGCGCGTCAATCGTTAGGTATATCTTACTCATCCGACAACGACAGATTGTCTACTTGATCGTTTCGGTTGCTGGCGAGGGCAAGACTGTTCCTATTATCTCGCTCGTTATGATTGCAGCTGTCTATGGCCTTCAAGCACTTGTCTTCATCCTTCGGCGCAAATGGGACATGGTTGGCTGGATGGTATTCTACATGCTCGCCATTCCCATCTTCTCGTTCATGCTTCCAATATACTCCTTCTGGCGCATGGATGACTTCTCGTGGGGTGCGACGCGTGTCGTGCTTGGAGAGGCAGGCAAGAAGATCGTCGTGCATGTACGTCGTACGCTTTTGGAGGTCCGCGTTGATACTAACATAATGGTTTGATAGGACGAAGGCAAGTTTGATCCCCGTGCGATTCCTCTCAAGACTTGGAACGATTACGAGAATGAGCTGTGGGACAAGGAGTCCAACCACTCGATCGGTTCTTGGGTACCACCCGGTCACCAATACAAGCAGGGTTACGCCGAGTCACGAACCGCCTCGCTGTACGGACATGAAACGTTCTATGAACCCCGCAGCCACTCTCCCGCACCATCGCAACAATTCGGCATGTTACCTCCTGTAGGATACCAATCTGGCCGCGCTACTCCCATGTCACAACTCCGCCCCTTGAGTGACGCGGCCATGTTGTACTCCTCGCAATCGATGGGAATGGGCTCACGACCTCAGACGAGTTACTTTGACTTACCGCCTATGCAGAGTCCAGGACCACTCGTGGATTATGGCCCGGGTGCGCCGAGTGATGCGGATCTTGAACAAAGTGTCGAAGAGCTTTTGAGGACGGCCGATTTGAACACGGTGACCAAGCGAGAGATTAGAAGGGTGCTTGAGGAGCGGTTCGGAATGGACCTTACGCCCAGGAAAGCGACGATTAATGCTGCCATCGATAGGGTGCTGTTGAACCAGTCCTGAGGGCCCTCGTCGATTGAAATACTTTATTCCATTCCGGTTTCCTCGAGACGGGATGGATAGAATGGACCTAGTTGGATCTAGCATGGAACTTAACCGTGAAGAAGCTTTCTCTTTTATCGTATTCCCTTACACTGGATGATCGATCGCTCATCGACACGTACGATTGTTTCTATTCCCTTTTCTTTTTCTCTTGCATGGATGAACGCTCGTTGCTCGCTTCATTTTTTTCCGCCAACTACCTCAATCCCTTACTTTGATCTTCTAATATGCTACCCACGTACAACGTACTCCTGCGCGCGCTCGCTCTTTTCCCGACTCTCTCGGCATCGCTCGGACTTGGTTCTATCTTTTCTTGCATGGTTTCGACCCCAATGACTGTGATGATACGAAAGCAATGCAATGTGTTTTAGATTATGATCGTGTCCACCATTTGCGGTGGTTGAAAGACCCCGCCAAGGATGCACGCCATAACTACTAGCTCCGCAAGCCATGGACATGGCGGTGGTGGTCACATTCACACCTTCACTTCTGAAGACTAACTTTGGAAATGACGCATAGCCAATCACAGTTGCGCTTCACCCGTTGGAATGCCATCCATGGACTATGGCAACGCCATCCATGGCTTTCTCAAGGCAAGGGCGCGCCTGGCGTGGCACTTCAAACGCAATATCCAGCCCCAAGTTCCCGAGGCGGCCATTCCGGGCTTGGAAGGGTTCCAATACAGCTTCAAAGCACATGATGCTACCAATTCACGAAAACGGGTTCCCTCCTACACCAAATTGGGTTTTAGGTTTTTGCCAGCTTCCTGTAGTAGGTTTTCCGTTGGAAATCGGGGATGGCAGGTCTTCCACTGATTGACTTGGATACCTAGTATGGCGTTCTAGAACATATGGCAGCCTTCTCTGTCGAACTAACATCATCCTAATAGCCGTATCCTATCTTCCTATTATTACAAGCATTCCCTGCCACATCCAGTGTTGTCCGCCACCTGGCCAGCTATAATGGCCCTTCTCTTGCGGGGAACTGATAGGCTGGATCCTGGCCTCTCAGGGAATCAGTATAAATATTCCCCAGTAGTTCGCGATACTGTGCTCGACTTTTTCTATTATCTTTTCATGTCTCGACTGGGCATCGAGTTCACGGGCGCCATCGTACCGGCGGAAGCTCTCCAACAAAATAATTATGTGTCTGGTATGTTCATGGAGCCTCCTGGATTAGGTGATCTCATTTGATGAATATACAGTTGCGCTCGCCACTGCGGTCATGTATGATTATGGTACGCGTTCTATGGGTTGCTTATTCGTCTCGCTGAGGGGGGCACCGGATTATAGTCCTCACCTTTCCAAAAGAGGTATTGTGTCCATCGTTCTGCAAAGTCCATTCCTTGGCTCACAGGACCCACAGGTAGAATACGTATGGGTCTGTGAATGACGTATTCTGCTGGATGGCGTATTTCTGATGGAGACCACAGAATAAACCCTGGACATTCGTCTCTTCCCTTTTTGTACTGGTACGTGCCACGTCTTGAGCGCTTGCGCAGTATTCCAACACTGTTTCCAGGTTCGTTATCTTGGATGCTGTTGTGTTCTGTAAGTTGACTTTAGTACCGGACACACATCAGACGGGTGACTGGTTCTTCAGGGTTTCGCCATTCTGTAGGCCAAAGATTCATATGCAGTCTTGACACTACTGACAAGACTCTATCAAGACAGGGGCACTACCCTTTTATCTGCCAATGTGACGTGAGCTTTTTTACATGATAATGCCCGTAACTGACGAGTGGATCCAAATACCAGACGTGCGTTCCAACCTACTCGTGTTTTCATGCTGGATCGCTATAACGTTCAAATAGGTGTAAGCGCATTATTAAACATCATATATCTATCGCATAGCATACCCCCGCAGGCTACGCATTGTACACTCTGATCCAATTTGCATTTATTCTGTTTCTTGCGGCCGCTGATAGTGAGTTTTCAATCACAGGGTAACCCTTGTCACTGATACGAGATAACGGGTTATCAGTGGTGATGATCCTCCGTGTATGGGCGATGTACAATAGGTCAAAGTTCATCCTCAGCATCCTTCTCATGGTTTTTATTCCCGAAGTTGTCCTTAGGACTGTCGTTGCTATAATTGGCAGTACTCCAGGGAACATAGTTGGTATGTATCCAACTTGACGAGTTATACGGCAGACTAATCGTTGACATCCATCGTTCCCTGATATTTTCCAGTGATAACCGTGCTGAATCGCTCGTTTTGTCTTCCGGTCTTGCCCTTGTATCGTTGGATCGAGGATACACTGATCTTCCTTATTCCTGCCGGGGTAACATGCATGCTGGCGATCATCCAGTTTGTGAGACAGTTTTTTCGAATGCGTAGAGCCACCAAGCGATGGAAACTCGATCGTTATATGAATCTGCTCTCCAGGGAATCCCTCATCTACTTTCTCGCGTATGTATCACTTTTTAAACCCTGTTAAGCAGTGTTTCAATGACCATCGTTGCAATAGGATATTGTTTTTTGGTCTCGTCGATGTCCAGAATCGTTCCACCTCCCTTGGGGGCCAAACGTGGTTTGGTTTTCTGTCGGCTGTCAGCTGCGTGCCCGTGTTCACGCTCACCCCACGATTTATCTTGAGCTTGCGCGCACTTTATGCGCGTGAACTTCAAAACAGCAGCGGCTGCGGTATCGATACGGGGTTCGGTTTTTCGGAATCGTTGGATTTGGGCGTGGGGGGAACTGCCATGGTCTTTGCGGACATCGAGCGAGACGAGGAAGCACAGGGTGGCGAAGAGAAGCAGATGGAACTGGATGAGGAAGATGTTTGGAGTGTGGGTGATCTATATTGAGGCGTGTGGAGAGCTCCGCCGAGGTTACCGTCTGGTATTCTTGCATGACTGCCGCCCAGGCAGCCCCGGACTACTTAGATACCCTACATCCTGATACCACAGACAGGCTCATCGAACAGTTAATACCCATTGTCAATCCAGACGATGTATTAGTAGCCCCACTGAACATTCATAAACCTTCTGCAATTTCCATCACAGATACGACCACTTACACCTATTTACTTAAACTGGACGACACTACATGATTCAGAAACCATTTCGCAGAAAGACCGCCTCGTTTGCGAACAAGCAGTGATGCAAGCACAACTCACCTATCCGATAATCATGTTGGCCTGCAGGTTGTTGCCGTCGGCGACAGTGAACTTCACTTCCACCTTCGTGCCAGCAGCGCTCGTCACGTTGTACTCAGAACTGTTTCTCCCTCATCCAGTCAGGTCCCCCATTGTCGTAGTACTCTCCGTTAATCTTCGCAGCCGTCTGCTCGGGGACAAGGCCAGTCACAGATGATTGAAACGTGGTTGACTATGCGCAGTACGCAACCCCGATGGAGCAGAGCAGGAGGAGATGGAGAGAATTTTAAACATCTTGCTAGTTCATCGGCGAGCGTCCGGTCTAAAAGGGTGTCCTTGTACTTGCCAGGACTCCACGAGAATGGCGTTCTGGCTCCAGAGCTTCACCATCTGGCCTTCATAGGACGTACTCCAAGAAAGCTCATCGGCCGCGCATATGTAAGTGTACTTTGTTTGTTTGTGGAACACTATCTCGAGTGCTGGCGCATCACGTGGGTGTGCCTGCGCGGATAGATCGTGTTTATGGGTATCAATGAACGGCTACCCTGCCTCTGGACGAATGCACTAATAACATGGAGCGTCGTCCACTTACCCAGGAGAACACGGTATTCGGGCTTGACAAGAACAATCCGATGAGACCCCAGTTCAGTGAATCTGTTATTGTTAGCCGACGGTCCTGGACACTAACCGATTTACTGAACCGGGCCCTGTGTCATGCCTGAGCATAGAAAAGTTCCATGGAGTCTGGCCACGTGTTCGCTTCAACTCACTGACATCGATTCATCATTTCCGAGTTGCCCAGAACGAAGCAACAGCACACAGCCGTCAGCCCACAGGCTATGGCCGATCATGTGAAAACCAGAACTGACCTGTAATTAAACCGACGAAGGAATCAGAGGGGAGATATATGGAATACACCCTAACGAAGTAGGAGATCAAATCAAACTTCTGTTCAGTAACTTGGTTTGAGGCTTTGGGGCAAACCCGGATACCCCAGGCTGAACTTTTTGACGGTCTGCCAAATCAGGTTAGCTAAGCACAGTAAGACGCGATAACCGTTTCTCCCACTCAGATCGCCTCTAAGTTATCGAGTGATAACGCAGACTTTTATATTGCGAAGAAGTCGTTGCACGAATTAAGGGACCATTTACACCATCCTCCGCTCTGAACTCCGCCAAAGTTTTCTTGCCTCCCTAGCACTGCCCCTTTCAACCGCCACTGATCGTCAAGGTGAAATCCGTTTTCCAGCCAGACGCCGTCTTGGTATCAACGACACCGCGAATGATCCCTTGCGTCTGATCACATCGATCTCTTCAGGGGATAACTTATCCAAATCTGCAAGATTAACTTGGGCAGCGCATGATATTAACCACGTTTTCATGACAAAACTTGATCATCACCCGCCCATTACCAAATCTTCTCTAGAAGGATCTCTCCCCTCTAATCCCCTCCGATGTATATCTTATCAATTAGAATCCGAGATTCCATACTCTGAGTCCCGCTATCAGATGAGCCAAGCAGAGACGGGCCCAGACTTCGCGCCCATGAAACTATCAAAGGAAAACACATTCAGGCGCGAGTAGTTTCCCATCAGATTGTTTCGGTCGAATTCACATTTCGGATGTTCCCTAGGCTAGGCAAACAGGTGACACTCTGTATTATTGGCACGTTTGTCTAAACAGACTAACCGTTATCGATACACCAGTCTGCGCAGGCACAAATGCGATGGCCAGCACTCGTTCCACAGAAAACCAAAGTGCACCGGCTTTCGAAATTTCAGGTACGGCTTGCATAAAGGTCGGTTTCCTAGGCTCAAGAGCCCGAGTGATATCCTCGTGTAGTACTGGTAAGTACGAGGACATCCTTTCAGACCTGACGCTCACCGGATGGTCTAGCAAGATGTTTAATATCCATCTCGTCATCCGTCCCCCTCTCTTCCCGCTCTGCCCCATCGGGGTTGATTATCACTCGTGAGTCCTGGAAAAATCGAGTTTCAATCATTTGTAAGAACGGAGATGATCTCCAGAAGTTAGAGGGCGCAAATAAACGAAGAAATCCTCCAGATTGTATTCAAGAATGACGGAGATGACGGTACGAATAAATCACCAAATCCGAACTCGACCAGCGGTGACCTCAAACTAATGTAGGTCATATGCTCTGCCTCTTCGGACGAGGAAAACAGTATATAAACACCATTCGCTGTTGTCGATCACCATCCACTTCGAATAGGATCTCACAAGTCTGTCCTTTCTTCGCTCTGCACGTTCGCTTGACTGATACTAACCCTGTCTAGACATCACCATGTCTTATACTATTGCCCTTCGTGTCTACCAGAGAAACCCTGACCGTGGTTTCTTCCACATCGTCGAGAAGACCGTCTGGT
>JBBPSB010000286.1:0-26341 GCA_038093375.1 Xerocomus brunneocitrinus
TAGACAAAGTCGCCAAAGGTGACCGAGTCTACGACCTGGTTCAGTTTGTCGACGGCCTGGATGGTGAGCGGCACGACCGGCGAGGCCGACTTCTGCTTTGAAAAGGACGGTGCTTGGCCGGTGAGCTGCCAGTGGGGTGCATCTAGCTCGTGTACCTGTGTTGAGACTGCGCGTCGACCGACGACAAGACGAATGTGAACGCCAATGGCGAGATGTGCTTTGCAAGTAAAGTTGACAGTGATAGGGGTGCCCTGGTCACCTCTGCCCGGTGTGTAGCTCATGACCCAGAGGAGGTCGATGGGGGAGCAAGCGAGACGGGGAGAGCGGCCCGGGAGGATGTTGTTGGACGCGATGGAGAGGGACATGGTGGGTGGAGAGATGCGCATGTCGATTTCTGGACGGGATTTAAATGATTTCTGTTTTTGCATGAACAAGACCTGTCCAAATCGGGAAATGATAAAATCGGGTGATGAATCTCGCAAGATCGGCGAAAACATTAAATCTTGTTCGCGGAGTTTTAATTCTCCATCGCACACACATTGTGCCGCGCCTCAAAACAACCCACAACAAACACCCGTCCAACTGGGGGTATGTGCCCTTCCGCAAGGACCCGCTCGCACCGGGCGCACCGCTCCACGAATAAACCCCGATAAGAAACCAGTACATTCTGCCCAACATCAGCGATGAAAAAACCAGCTAATACACACGCACCATCAGCACCTGTACGGGCACACGCGGATGCGAAACGAGCATCTTGGCAAGGTGCTGTGACAGCCCTCGGAACACCAGATAGTCTGACTGCCCGTGCGGCAGTTTCTACAGCGTCGTCAGAATCAGCGACGAAGTCAGCTCCAACACGCACCCTCTCTCTCGGCCCAAACGCAGCCACGCTCTCCACCACCAACGCACTCTCTGCGCTCCCAAATACCAGCGATATGTACGCCATCAGCACGTCCGGTATCACGAACCGCAGCACCACGGGACTCGTCAGTGGCGACCCTCCCTTGAGCACATCCCGCATCGCCTGGGTCCGCGTCCAGATCGCCAGCTTACACTTGGGCTCTTCGGTGTGACCTCGGTTGAACTCGCGCACAAACTCGACCAACGACTCGGCACGCAGAGGCGCTGGCTCGTCCTCAGGAGACGCAAACAACGACGACGACCGCGGTGGTGACGGTACATAGGGCTGTGGTGAACCCACAGGTGATCGGGGTCGTCTGCGAGTACATGTCATTCCTCATCCCAGACCAAATGTACATACGCACTTTTGTTTCTGTCGGATAAACAAACCAAGTTCACTTTGGTCCGTCTCTTCGCTCGTCCGCGCTGCTCGCAACGCTTCCTGTACCTTGTCGCTGCACAGCACCCCCACAAAGTCCCGTAAAGCACGAAAATCGTGCGTGGGCGTCGAGCTGAACGTGACCCCCAATTCCCGATCAAACGACGGCGGAAAATCTGCCAGCCGTGACGCTGAGGGTGGCCGCAGCAGCAACGTGGGCAATTGACGAAGCGCCTGCAAGCGATTATGGACGTCTGTCAGCGTTTGAATGCGCTCTTGCGCGCTCATTTGGGTCATGGGTCAAGAAAAATTTGTGGCTGTGTTAGTGAAACATTGACCAAGTCCATTCCATACGCCAGTTAACTCGCCACACCACAAGCTTTGCCACAATCTGGATTTTGATTACCGGCTGCCATTTCCCCTTTTGACAAGGGATCAGAGCCTTGCGCTGTACTTTTTGCTCCGCTGCTAACCGTTATCTCATCTTGCCAGATACTCCAGCAGCGGCTGAGGGCACGCCACTTACATATCCTTTAGGTTTCCTCCATTCTCGTCATCTGTTATCGCTTTGATCAACTCTGTTTCTTGGACCCACAATGACTACTCCTTCGTGGGTCCTTATGTAGTCGTTTATGGGTCGCTGAGAGTCTATGTTGGTGTGCACACCCCAGCACCCGCGGCGCCTTCTTTGTAAAACAGATCAGATCATCGGAGATCAATCCCCTAGTCTGGCACTATCCCCCTTGCAACACGCCTCCGCCCGCGTACGCAGTGGTGTAACTCGGGGCACCAATAACAATAAACTCAGAATCAATTCAATCGAAAACCAAAGTGCCTATATTGCCGACGTAAACGCTAAGGAGATACTGGTACCATGGTCACGAGTACACCACCTTGCCTGATGGCACTCAGGATCCCTCCATATCTTCTTTGCTGTAGGACTCACACCCAGCGGTACGGCCTTATCGGCGTACCGACGACTTCGGATCACGGCCAAGTACACCGCGCTTGAGAACCACCCACAACCTCAACTTTGCTTTCATTTCCGTCACCCACCGTAGGATAGCAAGCGATCATCTGTGCAAATAAACATGCGTAATCGCTTCGTCGTTTGCTCGACGCTTTCTCAAGGCACCTTCGATTTACCATCGAGCTTAATTCCTATACAAGGTTTCAAAATCCAGGACCGTCTCGAGTTGGCAAGATGCACTGTATCCATTACTGACAAAGCCTTGAATGCACACCTCGCAGCGAGTGCTGACCCGGGAGAATACAACGCCGCTTGGCACAGTATGTTTCGGTTTTCCTCCATTACATTCCTCTAGTCAAACCTTCTTACCTGCGCCGCACAGATGATGCACTATCATTCCGTACCAAGACATCCCGCTCTAGCATATCGTATTCATTCACTGCGATCTGATATGCCACACCCCCATTTGAACCCATTGAATAGGCCCATGGCATGACAGTTTGACTTTTGAACGCGGTCTCGGGATTCGCCGTTGGCGGCGGCGGCAACAAAGTACGCATCGGGCGGGATGACGGGGGCTGAGGCCCGGTGGAGCGACATCAGGGGTGCGAGGTGTTGTAATCGCATCAGATAAAACGGTTTGTCACGATACGCTGTCGAACAAGGGCGTGTGGTGTGGTCGACCGCACGTCATATCACGACAAATCCCTCTGGTAGCCGAAGGTAGGGACTGCTACTGAATTTACGTCGCGTTCCCCTTGTCGGCCCGCTAAAAAGAACCTGGCGTTGCAAGTTGCCCGTTGATGTCATCTCTGCAATCGCATTATGTCCTGGGCGCAATCGTGTCAGCCGACAAGTGAAGCGGGCGGCGGTGCTTCCGCCGGGTGTCTTTTTACCACTCTAATCCCACTGCTTCAACGCTTTATCGCTCGCAAATCCTAGAAACGTTTATGTACAAGGCACATACGCGGTACGGGTGCGCGCGTCTTCTTATGTTTTTTGGCGTCGTTTGTTCGGAATGACAGCGAGTTGGAGCCTTTGTAGATAAGTTTTCCAGTAAGCTGGTCACTGAACAAGCGATCGACGGCTTGCCTCGTGGAACCCGTCCTGTTTTCCAGGTACAGGCAGCTTTTACTCTCATGATCACGTATGTTTCCCTTCACCTCGCTCCTTTTGCGCAACATCTTACAGGTTCTGCGTATATCGTGTTCGATCAAGCATCTCAAAAGGAAACATTATTCGCGTCACAGGCGAATTTGGCTGATGCCTGGACATAAAGCTCTCGTCAAAGCTTCCTTGAACGGCGGTTGGTCATATGTTTGCCTTTGCTTCCTCAATAGGCAACCTGCCACAAAAGCCGCTGTGAAGCCATGATTCCACAACGGCATAAAGTTCATCACACCACGGCACAGGTACCTGAAAACACACATACATGTCCGACATTTGACCACATATTTCTCACAAGACAGAACGCCATAATGGATAACAAGTACTCTGTCTAATACGTACCTCCCACGTCATCTGAACGTCATCGGGTGGCCGGTTCTTCAGCGGGTCCTTGCTGCAGCCGATCTCTGCGAGAGGCATCGATCATCTAGTCTTTGACAACTGCTAGGAGAGCTCAGATGCCAAGACCAAACCGAGGAGGATGGTATGCGAGACTGCCCATGCTTTTTCCGATTTTATCGCTCTTCCACCGGACCGTGGGCTTGCATACGCTGTGCAAGACTATGGTTTTCGAGTTTATACTCGAAAAGTGTTGCTCAATCACACCGGCCAAACGACCAAGGTTCGTGGACCCACTTAAACCATAACGGGCCAAGGCTTTAGGAACGATACAGCATCGTGTACGTGTAAGCACTAGATTAGTTGGTGTCCACTGGACAGAATCTGCTCGGTCTACTTTAATCAGCGAGCGCTGTCATCTCAAGTGTTTTGCCATCTGATATCGCCGTCGGCATTAATCAGACACCGAGGCGTTTCGAGTGCAAGCCAATCACTTGAGCGCTCCTCGGACAAGGGCTGCGAGTGTCAGTCGAATCGCACATGTGAGCTTGGGGTAACGATATGATGAAGAAGTACTCCTGGGATGTGTCATGATATCGTCAATGGCCATGAACATCCAACGTTGCATGCCATGGTTGCTACGCTGACTTTCGGCTACCAGTTTAGTCTACATGTCGTGCGCGAACGGTTTCTGATCTCGAAAGGCTAGTTTAGAGCCCGCCATTTGCGAACCTGAGGACCATCACCCGATCAATTAGATCGCACGAAGAACAGAGTTTGCAGATGAGTAAGGTCAGTCACACGTGTGACTGGGCATGCGACATTCGGCAGCTCGTTTTTGTCTTCTCCCTTTTTGCAAGTTTTCGTCACGGTGGACTAATCCAACAAGATTTTATGTTACTGTCAGCAGGAAAGAATGCTGCGTTGAACAGGTACTTGTGTTGTAAGCACTCGTTGTGAACAAGCTCAAATCGTACACAGGTCCAGGTTCATAGCATTCAGCACCTCCTTGTCTGTAGCCTATCCCAGGCATAGACTCGCTCATGGTGTCCAGTTCGCATCTACAGTCACGCCCAAGTCATCCAATCAGTCAACCGACAGCCACGTGCCTCCCCCGAGCCCACACCGAGGCAAGAAGATTGACCTGAAACCCGGGCCCGTAAAGCCTGCCACGCTCCGGCCAGACGCGACCCCCTCTCGACTGCCCTCGCCAGACTCGCCTTCGTACTACCGTCCGCCACGCCACCTCACGCTCCCACAACCGCTCGAATCCTCGCTCAACGCGCTAGCGCTCGCAAAACAGGACATTATCTCCGCAGCGGAGCGAGGCGTGCTGCACCCGCCCCCCAAGGACGCGACGCCCCTGAAGCGGTTCCTCCACCAAGCCCTCCAGCTCCTGGTACGTGACACCCCCCGTTATCCGATCCAAATTGACCGCGTCGGCAGAAATTCTACTTTGGGGGTCTCAAAGCGATCAATACCCATCGAAAGCAGGTCGGTGCGATCCTTGCCCGCGCCAAATCCGGGGGCGCACCACCCTCGCGCGCCGAGCAGCGCTTCATCGATACGTACCGCCGCGACGTGCTCAAGTGAGCGTTTTGTTGCTCGGCTTCGGCGTCGCTCATGCGTTTGCAGACTCGTGCCATTCTTGTTGATCATTCTTGTTGCGGAGGAGCTCGTGCCGCTGGTGGCGCTGTATGCGCCGCGCATGTTGCCCTCGACGTGTGTGTTGCCCGGTCAAAAGGATCGGATTTTCTCGCGCGCGCGTAACCGGCAGGTGACGGCGCTCTTCAACCACCGGGGCGTGTTTGAAGCGATTTGCAAAGAGGGTGTGCAAACGGGTTTCTTTGCCGTCCAGGAGGTGGGCGATCTGGGTGCGGTGTGCCGGTAGGATGGTGTTTGTGTTTTTGCTTTGGCTGCTCATGTTTGTTGTGGTAGCATTCTTGGGCTTCCGGCGTGGCCATCTCCCCTCAATGGTTGGCGGATACGTCGGCATTTGAATGCGATCGCTCTGGATGATGAACTGTTGCGACGTGAAGGGTGCGGTCGGCATTTGACGATCCCTGAGCTCGAGGAAGCACTGCGCGAGCGTGGAATGTGAGTCTTTGATACTCTCTTGGCGTTTGACTCAAATGTCGACCATGATTCTAGGGTACCCGAGTTTGAGAGTCCCACGGCCGAGGTCATGGGGGCGCATCTGAATTGGTGGCTAGATAACGTCGAGGTGTTGCCAACGGGTTCCAATCCTGTCAGCAGACGCTTGTTGATGCTTGGTTTGATTGGCGCGCAGAAATAAATGCGTAATATTCTTTACATCCTATAAGATCACTCGTTCCCTCGGGCTTGCCTGTAGACTATAATATCAACACGGCTCACTGTCATTTATTTTCATGCGGGTTCACTGGTCTCATGTGTTCAAATGTCAAAGCAATCGTTATTAAGGAACCTTGTAGGCTATCAACGTCACAGCGTCATTTTGCCAATCCGCATGCCTCAATTTCGAGGGTTGACGACGGAACAAATTTACCTGCCAATCCGGGTTTTTATTGTCCCAAAATCCAAACACTGGTGGACAAATTCCCTTACAATAACGCCCCGTTTTCAAATTCCTCGTCGTCGCGCCCCTGTCTGCCAGAGACACCAAGCACCCGCTGCTCGAGCCGCGGCCGCGCATATCTCGAACGAGACAAGAGCCCTGCCACGCTCGGACTGTGCACCCACCCCACGTCCGGCCACCCATCCGCGGAGGGCACGGCGATGACGAGCGTCTCGAGCGCGGGCAACTCCAGCTGGTCCAGCATCCCCGCCAACACCCGAGGGTCGCCGAACCGGAGCATCTCCCCGTCAAGACGGATCTCGAGCGTGCGGAGCGTGCCGACGCAGCGCGCGCCCGCGGGCCGGACGCGGGGCGTCTCGCGCAGTGTGAGGGTGAGGTGCTCGAGACGACGCGCGTCGCGCAAGAGCTGGGCGAGGTCCGCGGGGCTGTCGAGCGCGAGGTGCGTGATGTGTGGGAGGAGCGCGCGGGGGACGAGGTGGGCGCCTTTGAGCGCCATGTGCCGCAGGTGCGGGGCGGACACGCATACGGGTGCTGGGTTGGCGCTAGTCAAGTGGAGCGCGATGGCGATGGACTGGAGCGCTGGTAGGCTGCGTGCGCTGTTTAGGAAACGCTCGAGGTACGGTCTGCTGACGTTTAGGGACAGGTCGCGCAGGTGTGCGCTGTGCGCGATCGCGAGCTGGAAGATGTCCGAGCACGACGGGTCTCCCCCGAAATTGGTGGATGGAGGACACGTAATGCGGATGCTCAGAGGGCGATTGTGGGACCGGGAGAGCCAGCGCTTTACCATCTCGAGCTCGAGCTCATAGTTCCACACGCCGTGGTCGTGCAGGGCGATGGACGACCATAGCTCAGAGGTGCCGTGTGCGACGGCTCGCCAGCGACGACAAACGTGCGTGAGGACGAGTGGCGCAGAGCGCGCGCTTGGCACAACGTAAGGCGTGTTCGGTAAACAGCGTTGAAAGATTTCTTGGAGGATTTGGTCAGGGATCGTGCGCAGAGGGCTGAGCCGTGCGCGATGGATCGACACGCGATGCTCAATAGTACTGCGCTGACGCTCCAGAAGACGCATTTGCGTCTGTGCTCGCGCGATGCGCAGTCGACATGCTTCAATGTCTTTATCGATGAGTTGGAGTGTGACACAATCTTGAGCAAGCGCGTGCTGAGCCGAGATATACTCGACTGTGTGAGGTGGAGAGAGTGAGTCGACCATGTCAGTCTGAACCTCAACCTCGAGCGATGGATAGAATTTGTCCGAAACCCGGACGGGTGCTTCTGCGTGAATGCCTGGCATTACCAAAGATACTGGAAGTGAGGACCAGCGGTCGGATGAGACTGAAATGTCGAGATCAACTTGAAGCCACTCACCGGCCTATGGGCGTGAGGGAGTATGAACATGCTGAGGCCTCTAGCCTGAATTATAAGGGAAGTTGGCGAATCTGCTGTACAGCCCTACGACGTACGCGAAGAGGCCAAGAAACAGGTAAGGCTTGGCGTCATCCTCGTGCGGCATGGAACCCAAGTGACTCCACTTGACTCGGTTCACTGGAAGGGGCCGGTGTACATACCTTGTTTCCAACCGGAGCTTGCCAAGGGTGCGTTACTTCAAGTTCCCGGAGCCGTTGGCGCCATTGGAAGCACTTGCCTAGCTGCGGCAGAGGTCGAATATCACGCTAGAGGATGACTTTTGTGCAAACTGGGACCAAGGAAACGGCGCATAATAGCCGACTCCTTATCGATGAACTTCGGTCTCGTGTTTCCAAGGATTGCTGGCACTAAACCTGTGCCCGAGCTTGGCAAGAGCCAAGGACGTGCCATGGATTACTACCTTCCGTACTTGGTTAAAGCACGAAGCTGAGAATTTGCACCTCGAGTATGAAGACCCCACTTTTTTTTCGGCCCCCTTTACCTTTGACAGACAATATGAGGCGGGAGAAAGCTCAGATTTATTGAGACCCACCGAGGCTCGCGACATTGCATTTCGTGACCAAAATTGTGGTTATTCGCAAAGGTACCAAATCCGAATTGTCTCCTTTTGGAGCACTTTAACCTTACACATAAACACAGTACATACTGGTCCAAATTGATACCACTAGATATCAAATCTCCGTTCCTCAATCCCCCTAACCCCACAGGTCACGATCCGTCGTTCATCAAACGCGACCATCCCCCTGCCACTCTGACCTGCCACGGGCCCTGCAATCTCTGTCCCTTGCCCGCCCTCGAGATCCCACACCCATATCGAACCGTTGGCCCCGAGAGAGACGCACCGCCCGTCCGCCAACGAGAGCGCAGAGACGGGGCCTATAGGTCCGTGCAGCGTGCGCACGAACACAAGCCTCGGCGCGTGTGACGAAGGCATGTATAATCGATAGAGCTGGAGCTGCGTCACCGTGTGGCTCGGCGAAGAGACATACGACGACGACGACGCGTCTTGCGGGGAGGGATCACCCGGCGCGAGGACGACCCATTTGCCGTCCGTCTGAGTGTCGGCGACCTGTTTCACTTTGCGGCCCCATTGGGCACGCATGACTTGCAGCTTGTCGTCATCTATCCAGCCTTGAGGCACGTCAAAGGCGCGTGCGGAGCGTGTCCTGGACACGGTAAAGTTGGCTAAGAACGGTGCTGGAGCGGCAGTGGATGTGATGGAACCCGAGGATGAGATGATCAGCTCGGTTACGCCGACACTCCAGTGTGCTGGATATACTGGGATGGCATATGCCAAGACGAGCTTGTATGACGTCGAGGAGGGCATGGCGGATAGGATCAAAGAGATTGGGGGATGACTCGTGAACGAACTGAGTGAGTGCGTGTGCGTGATGGTGTCCCCGGTGAGATCGTATACCATGAGTGTGAAGGTGTGAGACAAGGTGACAAGTAATGGGTGGTGGTATGCAGCGTGCATGACAGGAGACCGGTTGCGGGGCAATGGGATATAAGCGAGCTTCGGGGACGGGGAATACGATAGGGGGTCATACTCGTAAATATTGAACTCCCCTGTGGATAAGAAAGCCGCGAAATGGATAGACGTTGCAGACGGCGGACGAGACTGGTCGATGGCTATGGTGGATATTCCCACCGGAGCCGGACTAGTGCTAGATCTACACTTGAGTAAATGGACCGTATCCGGACGGGATCTGAGTAAAATGATGGGTTGATGAGAGATTTCTGAGGAAGCAGAGATAGTAAAAGTGCCAGCCAAGACAACATGGAACCTTGGTGGTCCCGTCAGGGAGGTGGTGGTTTTGATACCGCTATCCCAGCTATCTACGGCACAGTGACCTTTTTCGCATGGATGAGATAGCCAAGGGAAGAGTCGCCTTGATAATGCCCACCATTTCTCCAATTTGAGCTTATGCGGTACATCCACTTCCAATTGAGATTATGCGCATCATCTGCCGGAAGGGATGCACGGGATGGGAGTCCCTTGAGCACGCGGCCATCTCTTCTGCTGCCAAAGCCCTTTCTTCCTCGGAGGCGAGTTTTTCCATAGTCTCTGATAAAGAGGGACTTCCAGAGCTGAGAGCGCATTACGCCGCTGAGTGTCTCCTACCAAATGCAGCGTATATGTAAGTACCTGGGTGTCGCATGCCAGTCTGGAGCAGTTCTTGTTGGCTGCCTGGATGGCACAGAGGTCCCTCGAGTTCAAGAAGGAGAATATGAACAGGACGAGCTCATCATACAAAGCGTTGTCGAATGAGGTGATGATCCCCCGCGCCGCCGGTGAATGCCCACCGTGATGGCGCTTTGGTGGGGGTAACGGTACAGGAGATAACTCTCGCTTTGCCATCGCAGCGAGAGAAGAGATCGCTGAGTGATAGTGGCCTGGGAAAATCGGCCCGGTTGGTCCGTCGCAATGTGCGTGTGGCGTGTTGCACTCGACCGGCATGTATTTAAATGACCTCGTCTTATCTCGTCCTTCTCTCTTGTCGAGCCCTCATTGAAACCCCTTGGTACGGATCTCAATATCAGATAAATTTTATCTTGATATCCATCTAACTTGCAGATCTTTGCATGGCGTCAGTGAATATCGTCTTATTCGGCGAAACGGGTGTAGGCAAGAGCTCAGTGATCAACTTGATTGCAGGTCGCCAAGTGGCGAGCGTCTCCCCAGATGCAGATGGTCGCACCCTCTCCTCCCGACGGTACACCTTTCCCGTTGGCGGCAGGACATTTAATATATGGGATACCGTCGGGCTGGAACAACCAGAGATGGGCAGGGTGGGGTACCTAACCGCCATCGAAGCCGCCCTCGCACTCATCCGGCAGCTCGCCCAACAGGGTGGCGTCGACCTCCTCCTCTTTTACATGCGCGAGAACCGCGTCACCGCAGCGACGCAGAGCAACTACCGACTGTTTTACGAGGTGCTGTGTCGCTCACAGGTGCCCATCGCACTCGCGATCACGCACCTCGAACGCGAACCGGACATGGACGCGTGGTGGACGCGCAATCTGCCCAGTTTGGAAAAGTATGGTATCAAGTGTGCAGCCCACGCGTGTGTCACGGGGCTCGTGGCCCACAGCAAGTATCCCGAGTCGAGGGAAAACGTTGAGCGCATGTTGCGGGCATACAACGGACAGGGCAAATATGTTATGCCAGTCGATTCATGGTTCGTCGAGTTTTTGCGGTTCTTTGGGTTGTTCGCGCCACCAAAGAAAGACTTGAAGAAGAAGGAGCTCTTCAAGGTCCTCACGAAACGGTGCAAGTTGAATACGAAACTTGCACAGGAGCTTGCAGACAAGTTGGCTCGGATATGATCCGTGTATTTACTTGACATCAGTAGTGTATGTCCTCCAGTATACTATTTATGAATGGTAATTCATTACCTTGTCTACAATGTCACTTGTCGGTGGAGAACTGTAACTTGTTATGGCGTTCTTTCCCCCTGTGATATTCTTTCCGAGTACATATAACAAATTAAGCTGTTGGCAAAGATCAAGTTTCAACCTTGCAGAACATCAATCCCGTAGCGGCGCCAAGACGCCCTGGTGAGCGTGGTTGCGTGCCGCGCGTGTTCGCACACACGCCGCACCCGTCAAGCACCCGCTGATGCGCATGCCGCACCCTCTGCACGCACCCCACCGCCAACCGTCACATTGCCGCCGTGTGAGAACACGGGCGGGAACGCGGAGATGGATTCTGGTGCAGAGCGGCAACGGCGGGAGCTGTTCCGGACGAGTTATTGGGCCGTTGAGAGTGAGGTCATCGAGCTGGCAGTACAAAGGACTAGTAGCTCCCCTTACAGAAGACGAAAGCCTTGTAGATGCCGCCTTGTCCTTTCCATTGAACACCGGCGAGAACTAGATCCAAGAAGGAAGTGACGTTACATATCTTTAAGTGCAGCACCATCTCCGACCCATTCACAGGATCTCAAAACTGCTGATTTCCGAGTCCAGGGTGATGTTGAGCAAGCCGCCAGGGTTTCCCAGAAAGCTTTGCACGCTGAGCCATCAAACGTGCAGCTACGCCGTGAACTAGCTTCATCGATTTTGCAGCAAGGCGATCTTCGGACAACACAAGCTATTCTTGAAATCCATTCCTCGGAAGAGAACATCACGGAGATGAAGGAGACGCTTCCATTACTTGCTATTGCCGGGAAAAACTATCAGATGTGCACAGAAAGCGATCCTGTTGGACCCGGGGAACGCGACGAATTGGCAAACATTGGCGTATGTAAGAGCTAAGGAGATGTTACGAATACACAGGTTTTATTACCCCATGATGTAGAGGACCCTCGAGGTTTATCCCTAGATTTTGTGCATAGCAAAGCGATGACGGTTGTGATCACGAATCACCGCCTTGCTTGATTGGCAGCCTCTACGCGGGGCAGAGGCCGAGGGGATGAACATCATTCGATTGACGTACAATCAAAACCCACCTCTCCGTGTAGCATCCTCAAGCAGTTGCGTATCGACGTGTTCCGCGGGCAACTGTACATATCGAACGACCGATCCGCGGATAAAGCAGTTCTTCACTGCCATCTGAGTAGGCCGCGAGGTGTGCACGGGCGATGCGATGGATGGGGAAGCGAGGCTTACCATGTGTGGATGCCTCGTCTCATCGAGAACCTTGATCGAATCCAGGCGGATGTTGAGGAACCTGCAGAGACAGGGTCGAGGGTGTACGTCAAGGGACAAGGAGTAGGTCTGTTAACCCACTGGTCAACGGATTTGAGCACACCAGAGATCGAGAGATCGTTTTTTAGCTCGACGGTGACTCGTTGGTCGGTGAGGGTCTTGAACACGGAGAATATAAGCTTGAAGAGATGAGCGTATACTGGACCGTAGTTGTCTAACGGAACTGACCATTGTGAACTGGTAGTATTTGCTGAGTTGTCGGTAGCTAAGCGCTAAGCAAGCCAAGTTAGGCAAATTTCCACTGGGAATGATCTCCATGTTGATACGTCCAGCACGACGACGACGACAGCGATGAAGTACTTTTCTACTCGCGGACACCCAGTCGAGCAGTCCTTCGAGGATGTAAGTCGAACCATCTCTGCATTAACGCTGACCTCGGACTCTTGATAGGTTGTCCTCGCAGGCCTCGCCCCAGACGGTGGACTTTACATTCCAAAAGATATCCCAAGCCTTCCTGGAAACTGGCGATCGGAATGGGCTGGTCTTTCCTACCAACAACTCGCCGTCAACATTCTTTCACTCTTCATTTCTCCCGATGAGCTCCCCCCAGCTGATCTTGTTTCGCTTGTCAATAAGACGTACACCGTTGGCCCCTCAGCGTTTCGCGATCCATCTATCACTCCCCTGGTTCAACTCGATCTTAAAACACACGTCCTCGAGCTCTTCCACGGGCCTACCTATGCATTCAAGGACCTAGCGCTCCAGCTCGTCGGGAATCTCTTTGAATACTTCCTCAATAGACGCAACTCCAGGAAATCACCCACGGAACCACCAGAGAAGCTCACTATCGTTGGGGCCACCAGTGGCGACACTGGAAGTGCTGCTATCTATGGCCTGCGTAACAAAGCGAACATATCTGTGTTCATTCTCTTCCCCAAGGGCCGGGTCTCGCCGATCCAGGAAGCTCAGATGACGACCGTCCTTGACGAAAACGTGCATAACTTGTCTGTGACTGGGACTTTTGACAACTGTCAGGCAGGTGCATTTTCCCTTGTTCGGTTCTGCAATGCATAACTCCCATTCCACAGGATATCCTCAAATCTCTCTTAGCTGACAAGCAATTCAACGATAAACATCATCTTGGGGCAGTAAACTCTATCAACTGGGCCCGCATCCTTGTACAAATCGTCTACTACTTCTCTGCTTACTTTCAGTTGCTCAACAACCCCAACGTCGATGTAGATCGCTCCGAGATCCAGTTTGTCGTTCCTACGGGAAATTTTGGTGACATCCTCGCAGGGTACTATGCCAAACGTATGGGCCTGCCTATGGGCAAACTTGGTGTTGCAACAAATTCAAACGATATCCTTGCTCGGTTTTGGAAAAGTGGATCATACCAGAAAGTTGATCCCGCTGCTCCCCCTGTAGCGGGTGGCGTCTACGCAACTTATAGCCCCGCCATGGACATTGCGGCGTCGAGTAACTTTGAGCGGTTGCTCTGGCACCTTGCCTACGAGAACGCAGGACAGAACGGCGAAGCATCGAGGCGAGTAGCTGCGTGCGACCAGGTACGCGAGTGGATGGTTGCGGTCAAGAACAAAGGGGCTGTCGATCTATCGGCAGTGCTTGAGGAAGCGCGCAGAGACTTTGTTGCAGACAAGGCTGACGATGAGCAGGTCCGATTCTGTCTGCGTTGTATGTGCAACTGGCTGACCCATTGAACCCAGACGATTGCCACCATCAAAAAATATTATGAAACAAAGTCGTACCTCGCTGACCCACACACTGCCGTGGGACTACACGCCGCTGAAGTGTTTGCAAAATCCAAGTATGGGTTGCGATCTGTTTCTTGGATATTGTACGCTGAACTCATTGATGTCTGGCATAGCTCCGCCACAACCATTCAAGTCATCCTTTCAACCGCTCACCCTGCCAAGTTTGCTGACGCTGTTCAGACGGCACACGCTTCGTTTGATCCCAAGACAGTGTTCGGTGATCTCTTGTCACACGAGCGTCGCGTAGAGACTATAGTGGGTGCAGAAGAGGAGCTCATTGCCCTTGTCAAGAATGCTATAGACAGGGTTGCGAGCAAGCAACACAATTAAAGTGAATAGCTGGGGGTCTCAAATGTCAACTGTATACTCATTAGATGTATTTGGTTGTGGACGATGACACCCTGAAGCGCAGGCTTCCTAAGAGATCGTACTCTCGTCGACTGTATTGCTTCGTGCTATGCGTGCAAAGTGGGTAATGAGTTAGGTACAACTTTGCTAGTCTTCAAGGTAGAGTAGCTTTGGATTACTTAGGCTGACGAGGATCATTTCATGATTTTGCACGAGGATCCTCCTGCATCTATGCTTGGAACCCTCCATCGCATGCGCCCGGAAATTCAATTGAGGTTGTCGAATAAGTATGTCCCTGTAGCCCATAAATTTTTGAACATAAGGCGACGGACTGTAAGCGAATTGTCCGTTCCTCCTTCGATAGTACGAGCGAAAGAAACGGCCACTGCAGTAGTCAATAAAGGGGCAAATTATCAGCACCGAATTACCGTCCCCTAAGGAGTCTTGTCGAGAGTCGCTTTGAGAAAAGACACTCTCCCTGTGGACTGGATATTTTGCAGAGCGGACGTAGTATGTCACTCACAAGTTTGGTATTATTGTACAAGCCTGCTAGGATGTGATTGTGAGATGCGCAGGTACATGGCATTGTTAGATTCTGGATACCGACGGATGACCTTGTGCGAACTGGTGGACTCTTGATTTGACCACCTACAACTACCACCATGCCATCAATTGATTATTCTCTCTACTTGGTCACCGGGCGTGAGCTACTACCTGAAGGAAAGGTACTTTCCTGAACACTTTGCTCAGCTTATACGATGATCCCAACTTCAGGCGTACCACAACTCTCTCAGACAAGTACATATTCTCTCGATTTCCCAGTGAACCCCTGATTTATTTTTCAACGAGGCCTTGGAGGGAGGCGTAACCATCGTACAGGTTCGAGAGAAGAAAGCAGACACGGCCGAGGTACGTTCTGAACGACTCTGAGATCCTTGTGAGCAGACACGAGTGGTTCGCCGCAATACAGTTTCTGCAAATCGCCAAGGAAACCAAAGACATATGTGATCAATACGGTGTTCCCCTCATCATCAACGACAGGATCGACATCGCCCTAGCTGTCGACGCTCATGGCGTGCACTTGGGGCAAACCGATATGCCTGTGCATGTGGCCAAAAGGCTCCTTCCCGCAGGGAAAATCATTGGGGTATCTTGCAACACCGTGGATCACGTCAAAAAGGCTGTAGAAGACGGCGCCGACTATGTTGGCATTGGAGCAGTCTGGGCGACCAACACAAAGAAACTTACAAGTCCTGTACTCGGTGTTCGGGCAGTCGGGCAACTCCTCGCAGCTCTCGACGGCACACCCGTGAAAGCCGTTGTCATTGGTGCGACTCCATCCGGTTCTCTAGTATTATTCCAACCCAATGCGCGATTACAGGCGGAATCAAGTCCAGTAACATATTGAGAACCCTGCATGGGTCTGTATCAACTACGGGTCACAGGTTGGATGGGGTGGCTGTCGTTTCCGAATTGGTCGCGTCTCCGGAGCCTTTCAAATCCGCTCGAATACTCAATGATGCTTTTCGGTCTTGGTCGACTCAAGCCGGAGAATCCACATCCTACACCCCAGAGACGATCAAAGATGGGGTTGCGGAGCTGTTGCGTACTATCAAGGAGACCAAACCACTCATTCATCAAGTGAGTCCGCCTGTTGACTTTCTTTGCGTAACATAGTTCACTTGCTACAGATCACGAATATCGTCGTGGCAAACCAATCCGCCAACGCCACGCTAGCGTTGGGTGCGAGCCCAATCATGGCTGCTGCACCAGAAGAAATGTACGACCTGAGCCGCATTCTTGGCGCACTGCTAGTCAATTTTGGTACGGTCACGGACAAGGATAGCATGCTCATGGCCGGACAATTTGCGAATGACCCCAAGAAGCCAGTCGTTTTCGATCCAGTCGGTGTAGGAGCGACGGACTTTCGTCGCAAGATTGCTGCCGATTTGCTCAATACTTGGCAAGCGAGCGTCATCAAAGGTAACGCGGGAGAGCTCGCCTCACTCGCTGGTTCGGTCGAGGTAAGCTCAGTGTCAGTTGGTTCGTGGTTAGTTTGACGTTATTCCTCGAGGCACAATCCAAGGGGGTTGATAGTGTTGGTGCTGGATTCGCCGACCCTGCCACTTTTGTCAGAGACTTGGCAAGAAAGGAACGTGAGTTTACCACGAATCTGATGTCTTGCGCGCGTATACACGTTTGCACATTGTCAGGATGTGTTGTTGCTCTTACTGGAACCATCGATTGGGTTTCCGATGGCACAACTGTTGTCAAGCTTACAAACGGGCACAAGCTAATGGGTGACATCACTGGTTCTGGATGTCTGGTAGGTACCTGTGTAGCTACGTTCTGTGCTGGAGCGTGGGAGCTAGCAAAGGACGAAGATGGGGTAGCGAAACTCGTGAAAGGTGACATGCTGTTGGGGGCGGTCGGAGGGTACGTTCCCCGAACTCTTTGTATCCTAAAGCTAACATTTCAAAAGGATCTTGGCGCTGACCATTGCAGGGGAACGTGCTGCAGTACGACCTGAAGTAAGAGGGTCAGGAACATTCCTGCCTGCACTTATTGATGAACTTTACAAATTGACACCGGAGGATGTAAAGAAGGATGGTCGAGTGGAGGTAATACATATCGACCAAAAGATAATTTAACTACGCTGTACGTCTGGTAAGATCCTTTCATTGGTAATGTTGTTAGGGTTGTCAAAGGACTTTGGTAAACGGCATTGATGGCGTTGGTTGGAGCCAATTCTTCTCGTCATAGTGAGCATGAGGAGGAGTGTCAATCATATGGAACGTGTATGCATAACGAGCCTCGCTGCTCGTGTTTCGCTCCGACTTGTGCAATACGCTGCCGTGGATCAGTACTAGGTCCCCTGTGATATGCTCGTCAAGCACGGTGGCCGAACAGAGTAAGAACAAACTGACCTGCTTCACAGGTTTGTAGGACATAATTCCTGGTCGTACCCAAGGAATTCCCGTCCGGTTGGGGAGGACAGATTTCCTCAAACCCCGTTCCACCTTCAGGCTTGCGTATGAACCGTTTCGTGATCGGTGTAGTAAGATGCGATCCCGGTACAAATGATAATGCTCCATTTGATGCTGTGCATCTTTCCAAGGGTATCCAGAATCCGAGCGCAGTAGGGGGCGAAGTATACTGGAACGGGCGTTAAAACAATTCGATGCCAGCGGTGGGCCCGAGAGATGTACACACAAGGAATGTCCTAGGAGTAGTCCGATCGCGCATAAACATGGCTGATATCACGGTTCATCCAATGACTCACGAATCTATGTGTTCAGGAACTAGAGCACAAATGAATTATGAGTGAAGAGTCACTCAAAATCGAAAACTGATTACCAGCACCGCCGATCTCTGGTTGCTTAAATATGATCATCGATTGAAGGGCTTCGGTTGATGAGGCATTGCGATCCAATCGTAAAGGTTACTCACCGACAGGGTCATGATGAAATTTGAGGTCTCTCACGACGGCTTTCACCCTATCATTCTCCAAAGTCACCCGCCGGAAGGCCGGATCAAGTACGTGAAGTGCTGCGACATTTCGATCGTGTGAGCTCCTAGGTCAAGGGTGACTAGTAGCATACCATGCCCGATCTTGTTCACGGCCTTGGTCTTGTCCCTTGTAAGCTGGCGATGTTCATTCACGGCATCTTCCTCGAGGAAGTAACGGATTTTGTCACCAGAGTTGAGGAAATATTCATCGCCAATGTGGTTCTTATCCGATATGGTAAACTTTGTCTGGTTCAAGGGCATCATTCGCTTGATTGTAGATAGTAATGATCAAACACTCACAAGGGGGTGGTCTTCCAAGTTGAAGTCATCCAATAGATCTTTCGAGCGTTGAAGAAGGGAAGAAACCTGTTCTTGGAACAAGAAGTTTGGAATGCAGATGTAGCTGTCATTGAAACGTTAACTATTCAGATATTGCTTCTTAGGGGGGATCGTCGCTTCACTCACCCGTCCCGATAAAACTGCAGAGCGTAGTATATCGTATGGAGTTGGAAATCCAGAAACGACTGAATCACTGACCTGATCTACTTGTTCCTGCGTCAAGTATTCTGTCATGTTAATACACCGAAAATTTGGTGAATAAAGAAATCTTGAATCAGGCCTGGCACTGCTACTCAGTGGCTACTGCCACTATTCGGTGCACTGCCGGTTGCGTACACGCAGGAAGAACAAATTATGTTATGTAACATGCTGGATTACAACCATTACAGGGGATAGGAATTAAGAGGGTACGATAAAATAAGACCACTCAGATCCCGTTGGGACTTGGTCCAAGACACAGTACTCTCAGACCTCCGAGTCCGCCGCGCCATCGTCGACATCGATATTCTCTCCGTTGGCCAACCGCTGAATGAGATGATCAATCTTCGCTTTGTGTATACGATGATGTTCTTGCCATCCTTTCCAAGGATGATGAGGGTGCTACGATGATACAGTTCACTGATCGACGATCGTAGGGAACACAAGCAATGCATACCTGGCGCCCAAATGCTTGGAATATTTTATCCGACGTGCCCTCAGGCTTTGTGAAGAAATACTTTGCAAGAAGAATATCGTCTGAGCGGGAATAGCGCATCTTCTTTTCAGGTGGTTGCGGTAAAGGATCATCCCCTTCCGTCCTGTTCAGTTCATGCTTGTGGCGACGCCAAAACTTCATCCATGAAGCACGAGAGTGATGCGGCGCCTATGGATGATAATAAACAAAAAAAAAACATCATTCGGTATGAGTGAATCACCTTCGTAGCAACATCTTTCCAGAATGCCACCATATCGAAACGATCCTGAGATCTGAGAAAAATAAACAAACTGAATACCGTTTTCCATGAACTCGACCCACTTCCGGTATTCCATGAAGCGAACCAAAAATGTGACATCCTGTTCCGTGAACGCAACTCCTTTGCCAGTCGTACTCCTGAACAATGCTCTTGGGGGAGTGGGAGATCGGTTACGTGGTTGATTACCCTCTTGCTGTAGCCGTTGCTGCGCTGCTGCAATGATCCCCGGACCGGTGGTAACTCGAAGCTGTTGTTCCGTATCATTCTGTTCCTCTCCATCCTCTTGAGGAGTCGATGCATCACCAAGGTCCATGGAATATCCACCGAGTCTGATTTGATGCTTATTGCAATACCGACGCCAGGAGTAAAAACTGTGCAGGAGTCATTTAATGTATGGTGTGGCTTACAGCGTCGATGCTCACGTATGGTGCGGGGCCTGCGTACAGATCGCTAAGCAAGTCCACTGGTATGCCGAACAAAATTACTAACCTTGACAGCTATCCTCTCACATATTTCCCTCAGGCTGAAAATGATCGAATTTCAAGACGACGACATTGATGTTAGTGATGGTGCACAAACCTTAGTACGAGACCTTGCTCTTGACAGTAATCAATGTATCGCTTGAGATACAGCACATCGTCAGAGGTGAAAAGATTTCCGCCATATGTGCTCTTGATTACGCGACTTGGTGGTGTAGGGGACCGAGCAGGCGGATTCTTTCGATTGAGGACAAGGGTGGAGGGCGGTGCTGCAGGAGTTCCCTACGAAGAACTCAGATATTAGTGAGTGGGTGAGTACATTGAAAACTTGCCTGAGTCCGGCTTCGCTTCCGACCGCGAGATCTTTCTCCGGGTGCATTATCAGGTGGTGCGTTGGATGAACCAGCAGCCGATGGGCCCGGGTCGTGCATATAAGGAGGTTGATCGTAAGTTTGCTCGTACTGCACGGGCATATCAAAACAAGGCACAGAACATTCAACTGTAGGACTAACCGTGGCAGGATCATAAGCATAATCATTTGGAGGTGCAGTTGCCCAATCCGTTTGATCATCTCGATATCTATAAGCGTAAGGTGGGCCGCCTGGTCCCGGAACCATATGGGGTGGCGGCTGGTCGAAGCCAGTGACCCAGGGGCCATCTCGATAGGGCGGTGGCGGACGAGGAAGTAATCCCGGTGGAGGTTGAGGAGGAGCGATATGGGTCTGCTGCGGTGCGATAGCATTGGGGGCTTGCCAAGACTGAGGCTGAGCTGCAGTAGGGGGTGGCATACCACGGGGAATCGGGTGGCCATATACGGGATAGCCATACGAGCCCGGTGGTGGTGGGTGCACAAGGGGGTCAGCTGGACCGATGTTGGCTAGGACCTGGGGATGAGGAGGAATGGGCGGCAACGAAGACACTTGAGTAGACGAAGTAGGATCGTTCTGAGTAGGAACAACGGGCGGGAGATCGACCCTATAATAAGAGCGATCTTAGAAGATGACGGATTATACGGAAGAACAACTACTTTTCAGTGCCAGTCACTTTGCATCCAGCCCAATTGTTCTGAAACGTCTGAAGTGCGCCAGCACGGACACACTCGTGTACCCAACGAGAATGAAGTACAATCTTGCCCTTCTTGCCGGCATACTGGCGAAAGAGATTCTGGCCCGACTCTTTGTGAGGGTCGACTGATAAAGGGATGAGAACAGAGTTCTGGAAGATCGATGCACACTTGCCTAAAATGTACGGAGTGCCGCTGTAGCTAGGCGATACGGCGCCGCCGTGTTTCTGGAAAGTGAATGATGAATTCAGAAATGATCGGTGCAGAAGACGAGCACTGACTGTGATTAGGTCTACGAGGTCATCTTTGTCGTCGACGTCTTTCTCGATGTAGATTGTGAGTGGAGTGCCCATCATGGGCTCGAGGAATAGGGAGACATGCTGATCAGTGGCAGTTTGACTGTGAGCGCGTCTGGTAGAGCGGGCAGGTGCCATGGGTCTTGGCCAGGAGAGGGAAGGAAAAAACCCGTTACTGAGTGGTTGGAGTCCAACCATCGGCAACTCGGCTTGTATATTGTTATGCATTATTTGTACATATCAACACGCGACGTCGGAGTTTAAACTTGTATTATCTCTTGTGTTTCTGAAGATCCCCATCTGCGACCGTCGCCTTTGTTTCTTACCCTCATCATGGCCAACGTCGCCGGCCGTAAAAAATCAATCGCCTCCAACCCCGGCCTCGTAATTGAAACACCCGTCGCTAACAACAATATCCTCAACAAGGCCGCATCCGCCTCAACCTCACTCTACCAGCAATGTTCTTCACTTCGTGCTCGTCTCATGCGCATCCCAAATTTCTCCCATTTCTTCATACTCTCGTCCCCAAACGGCGACCTCCGTCAGTCCACCGACCCAGTCACACAAATTTGGGATTGCTTCACCCTTGGCATCCCTCTCTGTTTTCTCTTCAACCTCCTTCCTCCTCCAACCCGACCCATTGGCGAGATAACCACCGATCCCGCCACTTTTGACGTCTCGAATGAGAAGGAGAGGAAACGCGCAATCGCCAAATTCGCTATGAGACTGTCTGAAATCGACAATTGTGAAAGGTTCACAGTATCAGATTTGTGGGATCGACATTCTACCGACGGCTTGGTCAAGGTATGCAGCCCTGTGTCAACTTGGCTAATTTGTAACTTTGACATCTATCAGGTTGTCAGTACTGTCACTACCCTTGTCGAACTCTTGCCTTCCGACCTCTTTGAACCGGCTCCCCTTTCTCCTACTCTGCTCTCTTCCCAAGAATCCATCGATTCTCTTACGAGCCATGCATTAAATACAGCTGTCACTCCAAACGCACACGACGCCGCCCGAAACAATATTATCAGGGAAATGGTAGAAACTGAACGTAAATACGTCCAGGACTTGGAGGTCATGCAGGTACCTTTGACATCTTTTTATTTCACTACCCTTCACTCACTCGAGTCAGAAATATGCGACCGCATTATCGCAAAGCAACACAATAGACCAGGATACTATCCATTTACTTTTTCCCGGTCTGAACAAGCTGTTGAATTTCCAGAGAAAATTCCTTATTCGCCTCGAAAGCACCGCCGAACTGCCTTGGAAAGAACAACGTTGGGGTATGCACTTTCTTGAGAACGTGAGCACTATTGCCTTTTTCGGTACTCAACACCTACCTAATGCGACATTTTTATTGTCTTTGCCATATACCATTCATTTCAATAGGAAGACGAGTTTGCAGTTTATGAGCCTTACTGCGCCAACTACACCAATGCGGCAGATATCATGATTAAAGAGGAGCAAAACTTATCGGTACGTGAGCTTGTCATCATTCTACGTCGATTCCTCGCCAATTCGGTTTCCATGCGAGCCTGGTTGGTGTGGCGACGGCCGGTATCAGTTTTTCCCAAAATAGAATGTCTGATATTTCCAATACTAGGTACACAATAATTTGATCAACGCCAAATCAGAGCTCCCCGCTTTTCTGATTAAACCTGTTCAGAGAATTTGCAAGTATCCATTACTTCTCGATGTAAGCGATCTTTCTCTTATTTCAGATGCATGTTTTTATTTTCTTTCCTAGTCCCTAATTAAAGCGTCAACCATCGTTGATTATCCACAATATGAGGAACTTCAAGCTGGTTCGGCTGCAGCGAAGCGGATAACAGACAAGATTAATGAAGCACAGCGTCGCGCAGAGAACAATCAAACTGTGCGAAATCTCGAAGGCCGTGTAAAAGACTGGAAGGGTCATCACTTGTCTAACTTTGGTAACCTGCTCCTCGACGATATCTTCACCGTCACCAAATCAGAGGTTGACCGCGAGTATCATGTCTTCCTATTCGAAAAGATCATCTTATGTTGCAAGGAAGCCCTCCAAGCACCACCGAGTGGTAAAAGAACTGGCAAAAATAACTCGATCTTGAAGAAGCAGCCTACCCTACCAGTCGCGCCTGTCCCCGGTGTACCGAACAAGAAGAAGGATACTCCACTTCTTTTGAAAGGTCGCATATTTCTGAACAACGTTACCCAGGCCATTCCAAGCTCGCCAAGAAATTCGATTAGTGCGTATGCAAATATCGCGTCTCGTAATTCCAATTGACACTTCTCAAGGTTCTTCAACGGCCAACCCTTACTCTCTTGCCGTGTGGTGGCGAGGTGATGATGACTTGGAGTATTTCACTCTTCGCTGTCGTTCAGAGGAGCAGTTGAAACAATGGGAGACCCAGATCAACAGACTGATCAGGGAAGTGGCGAGTCGAAGAGCCTCGGACCGAAATATCTCGCAATTCGTCGCGCATAATAGCCATATTTCTATACCCCCTCCGATTACCCAGCGACCTCCCCTCCCTTACACTCACGATAGGGCATCCTCTTCAGCGTCCCACGCCCAATATGCAAACAGTCTACCGTCTCACCCAGCAAGTGGTCGTCACCGCCCGAGTCCTCACATCGAGGAGCAATTCTCTGTGACATCCCCTTCTGGATCGCATCCCAGCGCTGCTTACCACGGATACGTCTCTGCGGATGGTTTCGAGATTGATCTTGATGACGAATATGAAGACTACCCGCCCTCATCAGGGCGTGGTACTCCGTTAGGTACACATCGCCAATTTATTCATCCTGACCGCGATGCCTTCGGCGGACATGACCATTTCCGAGCTCGAGCGGAGGACACCAACGGCTATATACAAAGTCAGCGGAGATCTACTAACGGTGCTCAACCGTTCCCCAACACCGCATATCGGCAAGTCTCACGTGCTAGCTCAACCACCAGCGGAACGGACGTTGGTTTCGGCTCCGGCTCCCGACCTCCTCGAATCCCTCTGCACACACAGAAACTTCCAGCACAGCATGACCAACCCGATACACCAACATCGGTTCGTAGTGTGCCCGTTGCTCCGCCAATTAGCCGATCAAGAAGTGCAAGTCAACCCAGTGCATACGTTCCACAAACATCCCCACCTCCCATCCCCAGCGCCGCATGGACACATCGTTCGCAGAGCTCGACGGTGGAAAATAAGCGGGGTAGCGGATCAAGTCAATCCACTCGTGGCTCATCGGAGGAGTCACCGAACAGTTCGTCGCCGATAACACCATTCGGTTCCAGCGAATCATCATTGACAGGATCAGCACTTCGACAGTCGAGGTCGCAGATGTTTGAGAGCATGCATCTGAATGGTGGTCACCCGCCGTCTGTCAAAGTCAAAGTCCACTTTCAGGATGATATCTTTGTAATCCAGATCCCCCGATCCACGGAATTCAGCGAGCTCGTGGACAAGGTAGGGAAGAAGATTCGTCTCTGCGGTCCACGTCGGGAGGACGCCCCGTTGAGGGTGAAGTACAAGGATGAGGATGGTGACCTGGTATCCCTTGCGTCCACGGAAGACGTACAGATAGCTTTCGAATCGTTCCGCCCTGGTGGGCAAGTCACTCTATATGTCATATAGGTTCTTTGCGGTGGCTGGTAATGTTATCCTTTGCATACCATGTCATCGCAGGTTATGATGTTTGCCTGCTGTGATTGCTCACTTTGGTTGGAATTCCACACAACGCCCGCTTTCTATTCAGTCATTGTCAGGTTTATCCACGTTCGTTCGTCCATCTTTCCTCTATTTTCCGTTGAGTTCTCCTAAGCCTACGTATTTTCGACCTCAAGCCTACAGTCAAGGCTTTCCGGTCGTTTGTTCTTTGAATTCTTCGACGCTATTGATATCATATCTAAATCATGGAAGAACATTGGTCATGTATAACTCTTGATAGAACTGCACTCATTGCTACGGGTCTATTATATTACAAGCAAAGTGTACTCCTTCATTCCTGCCCACTCTATTGGTGATGCTGGAAATGTGAGCATCCCTTCCTTCAACTTGCGTCGGCTTTGACGTGCCGTTTGATTTTTGGCAGCTCGGTAGTGCTTTACCGATTGCAATAAAACCTTCTTTTCAGGCTCAGAGTTCAGTACGTCTTGCCGTCTGGCACGAACTTTGAAGTCATGTGAGAAGAAATCCGAAACACTCCTGGCCCTTTCTATACGGTACGGCAGTGTGCAGAGGCAAAAGAGAGAACTCAGAGGTAGGGCACCACCAAATGCGTCACTGGACTGTCTGCGCCGCTGTTATGAGGTTTGGGATGAGCGCGATGTGGGCTGGTCGGGGTGAACGGGCAAGGTAGAACGTAAGCGAGCGCACGAGGTGTCGCCATCCTCATCGTCCAGGAACCCCGGGTTGCCGAGCCGCGCAAGGTGGCGGCGACGAGTGGTCGTGTTATCATGATCGCCGTGTCGTCGTCTCATTATCTGTCATGGAAGTTGCATTACGAGTGAAGAACAGTGGACCTTTTTTGTCTATAAGATCGATGCCCTCAGATCAAGGGCTACTTAGTGGCAATTGCACCAGGGATGCGATCTCAAGGAGCTTCCATCTTCTCGGACTTTTACGCGATTGGGTATGGCACGATGGTCTTTCGACCCATCTTGCATGGTCTGATGTTTTGACAAGTGGGCTTATGAGCAGAGATTTTTCCGGATCTTAGAATAGCCGTGCAGTTCACGAGTAGACAATCAATGCAGCCTGACACACCTTGTCACTTGGAAGTTGGTCAACCGTCATGCATCATGTGCCGGGGGTCGGCTGTGTTGACCAGGGACCTTGAAGCGAGGTGCAGGCATCTCGGCGCGGGATAGTACTTGACAGAACAAAACCATTGAACTCTACAATTTCCGCACTGATATCCGCAAGCGGTGATTTTAAAACACCGCTTCGGCATATGACATACACCGTCAGGTGAGGTGACAAACCGGGTTCAACGGCGACAGGATCAAGACCACAGTGTTGGTCCATTTTCGTTGGTTCAAGCTCGCAGACGGTACCAGTATATGAAACTAATGTTAAAATATCGCTTAAACTGATGTATTGTAGTTAGTGTATTACCGAAAAGGGTAATAGTAGGCTTCGAGGACTCCAATCTTATCCTCGAAAGATTTCACTGATCAGTAAACCAGTAAGTATCGCCAAACTGGAGG
>JBBPSB010000287.1:0-26273 GCA_038093375.1 Xerocomus brunneocitrinus
CCTTTCACATCACGCCCATCAAGGGGTAATGAGCTCTAACGTGTTCTTTCTGGACCTTACTTTCCCGAGCTTCATGCTGCAGACTGTTGACAGACCTGATTTTTTTTTGATCAACGGTTGTTTCATCACTTTTCTTCCGTCGAAGCGAGCTTGACCCGCAGTACCTTGATTCAGAAACGTCAGCTTTACTACCGGGTAGCACTCTGCTTTCATCATGAAGGCCCGTGAGGACTGATGTCGCTGTGAGTGTTGGGGGATTCATTGGTTAGCAGCTCTGTTCTGTGATGTTCTCGGAGGAGTGTCTGGTAGGTGTCTCTACTTAGCCAACCTCAGTGGAATCATTTCACCAAATTCCGTCCATCCGAATGCTCATCTTTACCCGTGATCGTCCGTGAACTCCTCACTATCACCTTTGGTTTCTCGGAAAAGCAGTTCTCGCGCTTTTTCACGATCTCGTGATGGTTGGGCTGACACTAGCGCTCGTGAGGCATATAAAGCACCCCCCGAGCAAACGGGACTGCAAGACGTCAGTCAACCATGGTTGCCTTTCGTCTTCTTGCATTGTTTTTGGCATTGATCTCACAAGTGAGATAATCTCTCTTGTCAGGTCCCATGTTACTCACGATGTCCATTAGACTAGTGCATCTTTGCCCCATGTACGTCGCCATATCCATCGTCGTGCCCTCCCAGCAGGTTGGACGGCATACGGATGTTGGACGTAAGTGGGCCTGTCCCTCTGTCAAGGTCACTCACATGTTGTCGGGTAGGGATAACGTCGGCACACGCACGCTCTCGTCCGCGTCCTATGCTAACTCGACAGGCATGACTGTCGAGTCGTGCATCAGCTTTTGCTCCATAGGGTCCAACTCGTACATATATGCTGGTGTCGAATACGAAGATGAATGCTGTGAGTCGACGCGTTCTTTGCTCAATGCGTTGTTGATCCCTATTGCTAGATTGCGGAAATACCTTGGCGGCTGGCGCCACAAACGTGAGCTTGTCAGAATGCAACATGGCTTGCAGCGGAGATTCCTCGGAGTCCTGTGGCGCGGGTGATCGACTGAATGTGTATTGGAGCGGTGCCAAGCCACCTGCGGCTCCGATCACTGTCCAGAGCGTCGGAAACTGGATGTCGCTTGGATGTTACAAGTAAGTCATCGCTTCGTCTGTA
Organism: Xerocomus brunneocitrinus; assembly: GCA_038093375.1. Classification (NCBI taxonomy): domain Eukaryota; kingdom Fungi; phylum Basidiomycota; class Agaricomycetes; order Boletales; family Boletaceae; genus Xerocomus; species Xerocomus brunneocitrinus. The sequence continues at coordinate 1,172 of JBBPSB010000287.1, forward strand.
CATTGTATGCTGATACTCTTTCGCAGTGATTCCGCTGCCGATCGAGCATTGTCGTACGGTGCCGCTGTCAGCAGTGTTACAGTGGAAAGTTGCACCACTGCATGCTATAACGCGGGCTACACACTGGCGGGCGTGGAATACTCCGACGAGTGCTGTCCGTATTATTCCTATTCGGCTCAGTTGTTTGTGCTGATCCCAAAGTACGTTAGACTGTGGTTCGACTCTTAATTATGGGTCCGCGCCCACGCCCCTGACGGATTGCGACATGACGTGTGCCGGAAATTCTTCCGAATATTGTGGCGGTCCAGACCGTCTTAACGTGTACAATTACACGGGAACGATTTCTTCCGGCGGTAGTGGGGGTAGCAAGGGAGGTACGCCGTCGCCCGTCACAACTGGGCTCCCGGGAACATGGACGTATGGTGCATGCTACGTGGACAACGCCAACGGACGCATCCTGGGAAACGAACTCGACAGCAGCACTACGACGGTCGAGAGCTGCATCGCTTACTGCAGCGGGGGCAACTACACACTGGCGGGGATCGAGTATAGCACACAATGCTGTGAGCGGCGACGCATCTCCGACGTGCTTCTTGGTGGCACTGATACGGCTTTTGTCTCACAGTCTGTGGAGATGATTTGGTGAACGGCGCTGTTCAGGCACCTGGGAGCGACTGTAACATGGCTTGTGGAGGAAACGCGGCGTAAGTATCGGTCGGTGCTCTTTGACGGTCCAGGCGCTAACGGCAGGCCAGGGAAACGTGTGGTGGGCCCAATCGTCTCTCTGTGTACACTTCCACGGGCAAGGTCACAGCGCTCCCCGTTCCTACCATCCAGAACACGAGTCTTCCCGGATCGTGGACGTACAAAGGATGCGTCTCGTGGGTGATAATGTCTTGGCGGAATGACGTTATTCTGACCGTCTTCCACTAGTGAGCCGACGAATGGACAAAGGGTGTTCCCATACGAATTGGATTGGACGAATAACAACACCGTTGACGCCTGTCTGAACCAGTGCGCTGCGTTTGGTTATCCCGTTGCCGGCTTGGAGTATGGAGAACAATGCTGTGCGTTTACTTTCCGTTGTGAACCTGGCCTGTGATGAACGCATGCGATTCTAGTCTGTGGTGACGTCAGCGATATCGCTACCAACGGTGGGACGTATGTTTCTGATTCACAGTGCAACACGCCCTGTTCTGGGGACCCTGTTCACTTTTGTGGTGCCGGAAACAGGTTGGCCACATACTTTTGGACCGGGACTCCGCTGTACGTGTGGAACACCCCAGCGAACACTGGGTACTACGAGGCAAGTCTGATATCCTATAAGCTCAAAGGTAAAGGCTGATGGCCATCAGTTCTTGATTGGCGGACTGGTCGTGCCCCTGATCGCGACCGTGGGCATCAACAACAAGGTGACGTTCGTGGAGAAATGGGGAACCTCGGAGTTCACCAACTCGACGGGTGCGTATGAGCTGGATATCAGTCTGGTCGACAACTACCTGTTGGCGTGGCGCACGATGCACCTCAAGTCAGACGTGTTTTGCTCGGCGAGTATTATTCTCCCGGACAAGGGTGCGCGACAGATCAACGTCGGTGGGTGGTCGCTTGATTCGACGTATGGCGTCAGGCTCTACTACCCGGATGGAAGCCCGGGGGTGAATGGTACACATGATTGGCAAGAGAATGTTAATGAGTTGTCGCTTCAGGTGTGTTGAACACCCCCGTCCTGCTCACCGGTTTACATATTTTGTAGCGAGGGAGATGGTACCCGACGGCAATGATGATGCCCAATGGAAGTATCCTCGTCGTGGGTGGAGAGACAGGCAGTAACGGTCCACCTCAACCTAGTTTGGAGATTCTTCCAAAGCCATCGGGAGGCGATACAGTCATCACACTCGACTATCTGCAACGCACGGACCCGAACAACTTGTACCCATTCTTGCTCGTCCTTCCGAGCGGTCGCATCTTCATCGGTAAGGGCTCTTTGTGATTGGTGTCTGCTCAAGCTGAGGGCCATCAAGGATACTACAACGAGGCGCGCATATTGGACCCGGTAACATTCAATACCATTACCGTGCTCCCCAACATGCCAGGCGCGGTGAATAATTTTCTGGCTGGCCGCTCTTATCCGATGGAAGGGACGGCGGTACTTCTCCCTCAACACGCGCCCTATACGGATCCGATCGAGATTCTCATTTGTGGTGGTTCAACGCCTGGCGCTGGTATAGCGCTCGATAATTGTATTTTCATTGCACCTGAAGTCCAGAATCCGACGTGGACGTTGGAGAGAATGGTGCGTATATGTGCAGTGGACAAGCGCATATCGTGATGCTGATTGACGGGTTTGGTGTAGCCATCAAAGAGAGTTATGCCGTGTATGGTCACTCTTCCGGACGGGTAAGTAGCGCTGAGCCTGAGACACGATACGCGAGAGGTTGACGAGCCTGCTACAGGACATACATGATCATGAATGGCGCGCATCAAGGCTTTGCTGGATTCGGATTGGGGAACGATCCTAACCTAAGTGCGCTTCTCTACGACCCGACGAAGCCTGTCGGGCAACGTATCTCCATTTTGAACACCACGATCGTCGCGCGGTTGTATCACTCGGAAGCCACGCTCCTTCCGGATGGCCGAGTGCTGGTTTCGGGGTCGGACCCGGAAACATATTACCCCAACGGGTCGTACGTGTACCCGGAAGAATTCCGCATCGAGGTATACATCCCTCCATACTTGAACCAGGGATTCAAGCAACCAACGTTTACGATTGCGGAGACGGATTGGGCACTCGGGGGACAGTATACCATTACAGTGACGCTATACCAAGGGACGACGAGCACGATGCGCGTCTCTCTCATTACAGGTCGGTTTTCATTTCCCCCTCCCTCGATGATATCACTGAACGAGGTGATTGAACAGCTTCGTCAAGCACGCACGGCAACGTTATGAGCGGTGGACGGATCATCTTCCCCGAATTTTCGTGCTCTGGGACGACGTGCACGATCACAGCCCCGCCAAACGTGTACGTGTGCCCGCCGGGATGGCATCAGCTGTTTGTACTCGATGGCCCGACGCCGTCGCACTCGGCTTGGGTGCGGATTGGTGGAGATCCGGCCAAGCTTGGTAACTGGCCGGACTTTCCTGACTTCACGTTACCTGGAGTTTAAAAATGATCTGGTTCTAATATTGTTATTGCGAACTGGTCTTGTTATTTGGTATATATTTTGGTCTGCGTCATGTTTTGTGCAAAAGGCTCGTAGGCATTTACCTTGTCTACGCTGCATAATGTGAATTTCTTGTTTTCTTGTTTTAAACTGGTCAGGTGCATAACGTGCGAATAGGGTGAGATGCATAATATGGTAGTACATGGACTGTTATAGCGCGAAATGAGTTCCACGCGATGAGGTTGGTGCGCACAGCTATCGCGAGCTGCTGTGCATTGGGGGCTGCGATGCCGGTTGTTGGGTAAGAAGGGGGCTGCGTTCGTGCTCGGACTCATCTATTGGTAGGTCCGATCTACGGCAAGAACATGGACAGCAACACAGCGTCTCCGTACAGGAATGTTCTACAGCAGGTCTTTCTCAGCACCAACAAGACATTATCAGACAACTCACGGACAGATGCAAAATCGATGCAAATGCCATTGACGACGTCGAGACAGACAGTGATGAACACTGCGCAACATGTGCCAAAGACTTGGTCAGACATGTAAGTAGGCTTTGGATAGAAACAAGTGCAAACAACGTCTAAGTAAAGTGCTGACATAATGCGGTGATAAAGAGTCGAAGACATGCGGGAACAAATCACACGCACTTCTTCCTTGTAACCGACGAATAATACAACTAATTACTACTCAGCGCACCTTGATCACGAAACTGGTATTCATCATGGCAGAAACAAAAGTACGTATTGTCCCCTTTCTTATACCTGCTCACCCAAATGCACCGCCAAGGGGCCTGCCACAACGCCCGCACCCAACAAGCTCGCCATGTCCCGAGCCCTCGGTGCCGCTTTCCTCAGCCACCAGGTAGAACAACTTGAAAAGTCTGTCACCCGTGGCCCTGCGTCCGGGAATTGGAGAGATCGCCGTCAACCTCAGCCGGACCCAGGTGCAGCCCACGCTAACCCCAATCGCCGCACACCCATCGTCAACCACGGCCCAAAGTCCCGCCCAGTTGCGGGCCAGAAACAGTCCAAGAAGGATTATCCCGAGAGAGAGAGAGACTATCCGGATCCAAGGCACAGGGAAAAGGAGAAACCACGCAAGACCAGCGACAGTGCGGCGGACAAGGACGCAGATCTCGTCGTCGTCGACGCAAGCGTCTTGGTCCACGCACTTCACCAGGTCAAAAAGTGGTGCAGGGAAGGGCGCGAGGAAATCGTCGTCGTACCACTCGAAGGTCCGTGCTTCCTCTCCTACATTTGAATTTAGCGCTCACAACATCGTCGTAGCCCTCAATACGTTAGACCTTCTCAAGAAAGGCACAAGCTCACTCGCCCAGAGAGCCCGCTCCGCTTCCAGGACACTGGAAGCACAGGTTGGGACAAATCCCCGCATTCGAGTCCAGCGCGACGACGCTTTTGTACCGTGGGATCAAATTGGCTTCAAAGACCCCGTCGTCGATGACGATAAGGAAAAACCCGCTACCCAGACCCTGCATCTGTCTGGATCCCCTGAATGGGTCCGAAGAATGATTTGTTGCGCCCGCTGGGAAATTGACCATGCTTCCGCGACCCTTGATAAGCAACCTATCCACCACCCAAAGGTCGTCCTTGCCGTTCTGTCTTCCACGTCTGCCCAAGCCCAAGTCGATAGAGCCGCCACAGAGCCTAACGCCGAGTTTTCCTCTCCTGTCCCACTTCCAGCACCCACCCCTCATTTCCACAGGTATGAGCCTCGTTCGGCTGGTATTCTGATCGGTCATTGGGCAGCGCGTGCTGGCATCCCTACAATCGAGTACCAGCCAACCCCATTGCCGTCTACATCTCCGTCTCGTCATCGAGGTGCCGAAGACGATGACAAGGGAAAACGACAGTCTGGACGCGGAAGGATCAACTCGTATAGTGGTAATGGTCCTCCTGCGGCGCGTGGGTCAGGTCTTGTCGAACGTCCGCCCGCCGTGCTGCAGATGATGGAGGTGGTCGCTCAACCCAGTAAGGTCGTCAGAGTCTTGGCGAGGGGCGAGAAACTAGAACCCGATCCCTGATCATCAAATAAATGTCCGCATCAAAGGTGATGCATATGCTCACCATGCACATGATCTCGGACAACTGACTAGTTGGCTGGTAGATCAAATCAGGTTTCGGATTTCGGGACTTCCCTGCTTCCTCTCGTATGGCGATTATAGACAGGGACACTGTTGTGTCTTGCCGGGCTGCAGAGTCTTGCCTTTGCGAGGCGCCCGGACTAGACCGCCGATCGTCCACCAAGGACAATTTGTGTGCACGTATGCGCTCTGGTGATCCAACGCTCGTTCCAGGGCGGATTGTTTTGTTTTACCGTGGGGCTGTGGATTGTTACCATCGTTACCCCATGGGTTCCCGAACAGCTGCGGACTATCTCATCCCAATTCTTATGTACCGTTTCAACTTTCCCCGACTGCGAGTCTTTTCATGGATAAATGCGATCCAAATTTACGTTGTTACGCTGTCCAAACTAGGTTTAGGTTCCACAGAAGTTTTGTCCAGTTCCTCCCTCGTGAGTCAGGATTGTGTTGATGTTGACATGTCATCTCCACCTACATCAGAACTTGGCATTGTTTAATTTCAAGGCTGTAGCCATACAACGAGCCATCATTGAACAAAAAATAGATGCTGTGTTGGAAGACAAACTTGGACACCTCAAGGTTACCTGCACCGCGGCGCCCTTTGCTTGCCGTGAGTCACTTTTCGCAGCGTTCGTGTAGCCTAAGGCGTGTGGCGGTCGGATCAACTTCGGTTCAGTCAATGCATACCAGTCCTTGGATATATTTTGGTTCCCCTCTGCTTCCTGCCTTGATCTCGAATGCATGCCTGGATGGCGCCATCCTTTAGCGCGCTCGACGTCGAACGCATTGATGCGTCGCAGTATATGGGCGGTGAGTACGGATTGGTTTTGGACTAGGAATAAGTGTGCCTTTGAACAAATCACATCTGACGAGGCTGTATTTTCCGGTATCACACAGCGGTCGGGCTAGTGGTACGTCCCCTCTCCATCCACCTCGCTGTCTGAACCCTCTATGCACACGCTGTGCTGGTGTGATAGATTCTTCTCTGGGACCACGTCCTCACGTTTGGGGATGAAGTGCGGCTGATATGGACAGCCCGACTGTCGATACCCAAAGTCCTCTTCTTGTTCAATCGGTACATGGTACCGCTGGCCATGATCGTCCAGACACACGGTGAGCGAGGGCGCCTGTTCGGTCGACGTGCTTGCCCACGCCTGGTTTCGCAGAATTTAGCGGTACGGCGACCTACCTCTCTCCCTCGGTGAGTAGACTAGTCGTTCTGTTCACGTTGGATGCGACTGAACGATCCTCCAGATGTGCGTCGATCGTCGTGATTAAGTCTATCCTCTGATACACCGCTTTCTCAGCTGCAAAGTACGCTACGCATGCGCGGTGGCCGTCGGCATGCTATCCATCGCATCGAGCAACTGTGAGCCAGCGCATCCCCACGCATGTCCACGACTGACCGAGGCTCTGCGACAGTTCTGGTGCTGCTCCGGCTGTGGGTCCTCTGGGACCGCTCGCCGCGGTTGATGATGGGCACGCTCGCCTTCTTTATTGCGACGCAGCTCGCGGCGATGAGTCTGGCGGGCTATGTCATCTACGAGATGCTTCGTGCGTGTGTCGTCGTCGTGCATTTCCGGGTCGTGACGTTGGGTGTGCTACCAGCGACGCTCTTTTTTAGCCCGCTCCTGCGCATCTGCATGCCGGGCGTCAAGCCCAAGTTTCTGCTGCTGTGGAGTCCGGGGGTGCGCTGACCGTTGTGTGTTGCGTGTCGCGCTCACGCGTTTCAGTCTAGATGGCGTTCGAGTGCATGGTGTTTTTGGCGACGGTGTGGAACGCGCTCGACCGACCGCGGGTGCGCGACTCGGAAATGGCCAAGATCATGTACCGAGACGGGAGCCTGTACTTTTTCGTGCGTGCATTTTTCGCTCGCGTCACAACTTGGCTGACATGTAGTAGGGCTTGTTTGGTAACATCTTCCTGTCGATCGATGGATTGTGCCTTTTGACATGTTGCATTTCAGTGCTCCGTCTCGTCAATTTGGTCATGGCGGCCGTTGCACCGGTGAGTTGCGTCTTTCTCGAGCCCGTGAACTCGCTGACGCGCCTCTAGCTCTCGCTCGTGTTTGTGGGTGTCTTGTGAGTCATGTCGTCCTGTTTTTATTCTTGTCGGTGACGCGGTGTATCCTAGTTTTGTGTGGAGCGTTGTCAACGTGACGCTCGCGCGTCTAATTCTCAATTTGCGGCGCCTATCGGTGGACGCGGACGACGGCATGCAAGATCACGAACACGATATGATGACGGACAGGGATGGCGATGTGGAGGAGTTGCCGGTGTTATACATGCACATGCACACGCATATGAGAGATTCGATGGCGACGAGTGACGACAAGGTCATGCTGTAAGGTACGAAACGAAATGTCGATTATGTTTCCTGGAGAACATGCTTTTTTTCTTTCACGATCACTTGGTTTGCCACGTCTTCCACGTGAATTGTGTTGATCACGGCTCGCGTGCTTGCAGCCCGACTCGTCTACAGTAAGGAACGGTGAGTTGGTGCACAATGCACATTGATTTGACCCAAGGAGAAAGCCATGTCGCTTATTCATGATCTCCATCCCCTTGACGATCTGTTCCAAGTTGCTCCTGGATCTCCAACAGCGTATTATGTCTTTGCTGATAAGGTTTCCGTGACCACATTGTGGTAGTAGCATCTCGGTGACCCAGGACCCGTAACTTTCTCGTATTCCCCACACTGTTCACTTTGCCTTGTCTGATTTCCATGTTTCCATCCGAATCTTCCTCAAACACATCGCATTCATCACTTTGCACTCTTGTCCTTACTATCATATCTACCCTACGACAGATTAGATATAGATTGCAACTATGAGTTTGTGTAACAGCTCTCCAACACCTCGCGCGTCTTCCTTTTCACCAACCTTGTTCATATACAACGTCAAGACCGTGCTCCTTCTCTTGACTCACTCCACTGGGTGTATGTCCTTTTGCACGAATATTGACTGTCACCCCCTTCAAGGTCCATATACAGATGATTCGAAACCATGCTAATGACGCCCAGCGAGTGGGTCTTCCAAAAAAGAATGCGAGATTCGGAATGGTACAATGATTACAGGAGGTCAAGTGAAAGTTCAACGAGGCACTGGTCCGTTTGTCTGCTCCCATGGGCAAAGGGTGACATTCTTTACGACCTGAAAGCTGGTTCTGTGGGGAGGGTCAATCAGAGACCACTTTCAAGCGATCAAAACATGGTATTTACTTAAGATAAGTAGTAGCGACAATGCGGATACAAGCAATCCAAAGCAATCGGAAAGCAAAGTGCACGTACGGTATAAAATTAGGCACCGAGATTAGTATGGTGTAACCCACAAAAAAAACAAGACAACAGTCGCGTCCGTTCGTCTGTCCCACAATTACACACACCCCTCACGCAATGCGCTAGTATTCGTCTTATTCGCCGCAGGCGCTCTCACCATAGACATTTCTAGGTTTAGCTGGTGCTCTTAGCAAGCTCACCCAGTCGCTACGCTTTAAAGTGCTCATGGCATTACTTTCTAGTAGTAACCATCCGAACGCTCATTACACTTCGGGCAGTCACCCTGCTCGTGTACGCACAACGAGTGTTGTAAGCTCCAGGGCTATCCCAAGTTTGACTGGCCCCTCTCCTTCCCTCGTAAATGCTGTACTCGAGAAATACATTCGATACCACTATCACGAAAGAATATAACCCTTGATATGGAGACGTGGTAAGTATTAGTGGCAAACATTGGACGAGCTCAGCTGTTCAATGGTATCTAGCATACAATCCTATGGCGGAAGAACCAATCGTAATAATCATTACAACCACCAACCTGCCGTGTCGGACTATGAGGTCGCTGGTGCGTTTGCGACACTCGGTGCTGCTTGAATTCGACTTCGCAACTCCACCACCTCCTTGTCAGTAATGTCAAATCGTCTGATGAGCACTTCAATCTTCTCCATGACCGAGTCACGTCCTCTCGGAAACACTTTGGCGCCAGCACTGAAATCGCGAATTTCCAAGTGAACCCGGTGCCTGTACGTTGATTTCTCGTATATTTTTAGTGCGAGAGCCACGTCTTGTGACGTAATGGATCCTGGCGGTGCCACGATGAAGAGGATCTTCATGACATAGATGAGGTCCACAATGTATGCCATGAAGCGTTTAACAATCATTTGCCTAGGGCCAGTGTTTGATTTCACCAATGTGAACGGCAGAATATCAGGATAATCACTCACGACGACTTATAGACCTCACTACAAAGCCTTGCAAGAATGAGGGCTCCTGCAATGGGAAGTACAAAGACGACCCCGATCATATCAGTGATGAGCGGAGCCAATGTGGAGATGATCGGCATTACAGGGCCTCTGTATCTCGTCAAGCACCCTTACGGATCGGCGAAATATCGAACTTACAGGACACCCTGTGGATCCTGAGTGTCATGTACCCCAAGATTAGAAGTGTTCAACAAGGCTGCCTTAAAATCGTCGGTTTGCAGGGCCTTGACAACGTCAAGCACCGTAGGATGAAGAAGGAAAAGTCCTCACCATCTCCGGATCGTTGAAGTTCCAACCCTGGACTACGTCCTCGTGTATGACAAGCAGGTACTCTTTCACTTTCTCTTTAGAAAACGTAAGGCTCGCGCTGAGGTTCCTCCAGTATCCTATGATAACACTTAGAAATATAATATTTGGGTAACAAGGACGCACTCTTTTTCCCTAATCTGCAGAGATATGAGATCGGGTCGGAGAACAATAGGATGAGGCGTACGCTATAGTGAGCTTAACCTTGTCTTCGATACTTGCACGCTGAGCCATTCCAGCGACATAGAACGGGGCATCGCGCTCGAAAATTGACCGGTCGGACATAGCTGCATAGGATGGGTCGGCTTTGACGTGCCGTTCGATCTCGGAGGTTGTCATCTTGACCAGCCCAGAAATAGTTGGCTCCAGACCGAACCCGGCTGCCGCTGTCATACCATTAATCCAATCAAAAGGGAGTGGGAAGCAAAGTGGAACACACTAGAGACGGCTACCTGTGGTATATCATTCCCCGCTGCGCGTAGGAGGGGGTTGATGCAGTGCTCAGAAAGAAACGCGTCTCTGTGTGTTTGTAGAACTCCCTTGTCTTCTTCTGAACCCGTCCCGGCCCCTTGGTCCCAGAGTTCCAAGCGTAATGACCCATCTAGCAGGTCAAGCTTCGTCAGGACAACAACAATCGGAACTGCAACGGATTTATGATATCATTGGAGAACCAAATTATGACCCGTTCGTGTACGCACTATCGCCCAGGATTTCCTTTCTCCTTCGAAGAAATTCCTCCATGCCAACTTCAAAAAGTCGCCCCTTCGCAAACGGAACCGCAAGGCATACCCTGAAGTCTTTCATCAGCTGAGTCCTAATCAAAACGAAATTGCTTACCAAACGGCATGCAATCTATCCTTCAATTCCACCATTTCTCGTCGACGGCTGATGAAATCTTTGACTTTATCAAAATTGTCGTTGCTTCCCGCTTCAAGCCCAAGGCTGTCGTGGAGAACAAATAGCCCGTTCTCCTCTGCGATGAATTCTCTGTCAATGTCAGCTTGACCTGGCGAGCTTTCGGAAACGTCCTGACAAAAAAAAAGTTTGCGAATGCGACTATTGTAAGCGAGAGTACACACACCACATCCTCGACCCCAAATACTTTTCGGATTAGGGTAGACTTCCCGACACCACTCTGGAAGTTTACTGTCAGTCGTCGGTCATTGTTGGATATGCGTCAGGACAGAGTTACATTTCCGATGATTAAGAGTCGGAAGCTTGCAACGATAAGCCAGCGGCGATTATAAAACAGAACAAAATGCTCACCGAGGACATATCTCAAGGATGTCGCCCGTAATGGATGGTAGCGGAGCATCGTGTGAACCTTCGATGGGAGCCGAAAAGCTGGTTATGCCAATGGTGACCTCAATATCCTTGTAGAACTTGAAGTATGCTTCCGAAAGCAAGCGTAAAAAATGTTCAAGTAAAAATATTGACATGGCTTACTTTTCCTTCCGTTATCATCATCATGTGCTTGGCCCCTTACTTCGCTTAACGCCACGGGGATAGAGAGCGTACGTCTCCCGAATCGTGCCCGATACTCCAGAGATATCTTCAATCGATCTCGGACAGACAAACCACTGAAATAAACAATGAAATTCAGGTTTACGCAGCGATACGACAGGATGTCTCACAGGGCGTTATCAAACACTTCTCTGTGCGCATTACCAGGGGAGATGCTGACGGGAATCCCTCTCAAGGTTCTACCCCCGGTTTCGAATTTGATATGGTCCACAGTCTTTCCAAACTGCTCTCGGACATTGAGAGTGATATCTATCAGAAATGATTAATCTATGTTGACTGGCATGTACCATGCCGATCACCTGATATGTGGACGGTGCCCTCGAGCTGTGGGCGAGACATGGCGGCGTTGATAGGTCAGGTCACTAGGTCCAAGACGTTCGGCTCACTTGCAAAGATGGTGGGAAATCACATACAACGAGACGGCGCTCTTTGAAGGCCAACACGTTGGCATTAGCACCCACACTGAACACGTGCTCGTAGCGATTTGGTCAAGTTACTTCGCCAGCCTTGAACCACTCCCTAGTAGCCTACACCGTGTGTTTGGCGCGCTATACCATCGACACGCTGGCCTATTGCCACCCTTGGAGGCATCCAAGATCCCAAGCAAGGCTGCATCGGGGACTTGCGACAACGATGACTACGACCGAGACGGTGACTGGGGGAAGCTAGCCGGGTTCGCTTTCTTGGTGACGCGTCACAAGGCAGCGAGTCAACCCTAACTCTGGTTTCGTGAATGCCATCGCAACACATGCGCCAACAGAACGTCGTCACATTTAGTACGTGCTCATATCGGTGTTCTGCCCACGCAAGACTTCGCCTCGTCTCATCTCGAGATATGGTGGAACGCGTGGCCGAGGCGGTTCAGCAGCAGCTGCCCGGCAATCGGGGAGGAGTTAGACACGGACCCGGCGGCCCTTCGATGTTAACGAACACCATCTTCTCATCTGACATGCTTCCCGTGCTCTCCAGCATCGATGCATCACCTCAGTCGATCTAATTTTACAACACATTTTCTTTGTGAGCCATAGAAACATTATCCCTGGGTGTTTGTTGCAAATTTTATAGCTAGGAATCTCAGCAAGTAAAGTACTGTATCTGTAATCATTGTGTCTAATAGAATGAGAAATCACCAATATCTTATCAGTGTGCCATCAAAAGCCTTCAAGTTCCCATAGCTCAATGGCAACATGAAGTACATAGTGACCACAGTAGGATTCCTTCTGGCATGTGACACCACTGGTTTGGCACTGCATGTCCTTGTTCAAATGTTCACCCCCAATCTGTGATGCAACAACAGAGCATGTTATATGATCAGTATCTGAGCTGCAATTGGTGGGATAAGCCAATGTGGGATGGTTGCAAGAGATGGGTCGTTTGTTTACTCTGACTCGGACTTGGCGGAGGCGTAGGTAAAAAAAAATGATGTTCATCGCACGAGTAGTTGAATTGAGGGCAGGTGAGTACCTCAAAGATGTAGACATGTCTCGTTGCGAAAGAAAGCACCTCTCATCCATCTCGTCTGGCAGAGTGATGTTGTACGAGTTTGTGTCTACGCAGGACGGACCCTGGGACCTTTGACTAAGGCGCCTCGTCTACTTCTTTTCCTCTGCTCGTTAGCGAGACAGGCCCCGAGTCCTTTTGTTACAGCGCCGCCTTTCTAGCTCCCCTGGTCATCTCGAGATTTCTAAATTAATCTGCTTGTAACAGATCAAGTCAAGGATAATATACACCTTTCGAAAGTTGCGTTACTATGCACACACTCTATCAGTGAGAACAGTACCACTTTGTACGGAGGTCTGGGAAGTATCCTGCGAAGTCATGCATGAGTCAATCTCGACTGTCGTTAGTGTCATAGGTGATCGGCCAGATTGTCTCTTGGGTTGCGTGAAATCGTCACCATCTGTCTCTGACGTCGTCGTGGCGTCAGAGCTTTCGCCGTTGCGCCAGAAAAAGCGATATACGTATGTCACAACGACGAGCAGGTTGCATACGATAACCGAGCACGCGTTCTTGTGAATTCGCGGTCAGCATAGAGTGATAGTGGGAACACACTGGAGGTACCTCGAAATCGGCACCAGCGACAAAAAGTACATCGATGTTTAGTACATCGCCGACAATATGAAATATGGCCGCGAATGCGAGCGTGACGCTAGATGCAAAGACCGAAAGTATCATGCGTCGCTGACGCTTCGGTAACTTGACCCTCCAGAGCACGCGCAGGGGTATTGCAATTAAGATTCCCACTGTTATGCAATCGGCTGTCATGCATTGCATCAGCCCTTGTCCAGGCACCCCAAGTTTGCTCACTTATGAACTTGAAAATCACAATCTGCGCACAATCTGAACTTGAATTTGGAGCGCACCACCAAATTTTCCCACTGACAGAAACGACCCAAAAGATGCCACAACATGCTGCGTAGAGGCAGGTGAATCTCCGCAGTGGCGTTTCAGGAAGGATGCGTATGATAGAGAATATGATGCTCAAGTATGTTGCGCTGTCAGCCACGTTGTATCAAGAACCACCATAAAGAGTGCCGCTAAAGAGCTTACCTGATAACGGAAACATATCCCAGGTCGTAAAACCAGAACCCAACGATAGAGGAAAAATCATCTGTATATCGGTTATAAGTGATGTCAAGGGCTCCACAATGCCATCAACATACATGTGAGCAAGTATGTCCATTCCCCTACCAGCGAAGCCAGGCAAGAGAACATCACTATGGCTGCCCATGCATCCTCCCACCAGAAACGATGGATTCTGAGACGAAAGTGTATCCGCCAGGCGGTGACGATGATCCCGAGGGCTCGAAACACAGAGCTAATAACTGGGCAAACCGGTAAGTATCAAGAGATCAGCAAAGATGTTGCTTTCAGTACACGTACTTCGTACTGGAAGGGAGGCTGGATCATATATGGTTGGTGCCATAGAAGAAAACCAAGTCTATCACATTGTTCATCATTTTTATGCATCTGCAAGCGTGGTGAGAACAAGTTATCCCCATGAGATGATGCTCGCAAGCTTGAGGAGTAAACCTTACACCACTGTCTCCAATCAAGGTCAAGCGAGTTTCATTGAACTATCTTCTCTGGATCACATCCAGGAGCCTAGAAGATTCGCAGCCGACGACCTTCACAATAAGTACTTTGTCTTGGCAGGAAAATTGTTATGCTTGTGGTCCGGGTCAGGAATCGCTTTGCACACCGCCATGCTGATTGGCGGTTAAACAAAGTTTGTGAACTTTGCTAGAAAACGTTCCTGGGAACTTGTGGAGGTTGAAGGTGACAAAAGTTGTGAGACTCTTCTTTATTACTGAATAATAGTGGAGCGGAGTGTGCGTGTCGTATTATTTGCCTGCCTTCCTCACTTCTCCACGAATGTAATGCTAGTCTCCTCACGGCAGGAGACCCATAGAAGGCTGCGAATTAACTGTGGTATCGAAGTGGGGACACGTATCACGAACGGATGGCGGTGTCTGAGCGAGTCAAGTCCCAGCGTGAGGCCCCGCCATCACTGCCAGTTTGTTTCGGTGGCTTGATACGCGACACCTCGACATCCTATGTGTGCGGATGTCCTAGGGGACACTGGTTTGGCGGGCTTATTGACGGGCAATGTGCTTGGTGCATAAGTATACCCTGAAGTTCACAAACCTCGTTTACAACACCATCTCTCTCGAGTCCCGGACCCTCACTTGAGTTAGTTGGCACTTACTCTTTTTGGTTCAGTATCGCGATCTTCCTGCATAACCTATATGCCCTCGTGGGCGAGCATACGTCCAAAAACCAAGCTCCGCGCTACTAGCTGTCCGTCAGACGAGATGGATGAGAGGTGTTTGAGACATGTCTACATCGTGGGGTACTCACCTGCCCTCAATTCCACCACTCATGCGATGAACCTCATTTCAGTCCTCACTTCGATACCAGTTATTAAAAAACTTTTTCACAAACTTTGTGTAGCCGCCAATCAGCATCCTTGGACGGTGTGCAAAGCGATTCTTGATCTGGACCACAAGCATAGGAAATTTCCTGCCAAGACAAAGCATTGCGAAGGTCGGCATCGGCTGCGAATATTCTAGGCTCCTCATATCTGCAAAGCAGACGAGTAACGTTGTCGCTTGATGACTCTCCGTCTCTTCAAAGATCTGTTGGCCATTGACCATTGAAAACAAGCTAGACTGAACTTTTGCCGGGTTATAACTCGGGTCCCGACCCTAGTATTTTACTCGGCTACATCCTGTAGATCCGAGTCCGGGCCTGGGTCTGATCCAAAAAAGGTACTTCGCGCAACGAAACTCGCTTGATTTTGATCGGAGACAGCGGTGTAAGGTTTACTCCCGACGCTTGCGACTTGCGGAATGCATATAATTGATGAACAATGCGATAGACTTCTATGGCACCAACCATATACCTTCCAGTACGAAGTACGTATACTGAAAGCAACATCTTTGCTGATCTCTTGATACTTACCGGTTTGCCCAGTTATTAGCTCTGTGTTTCGAGCCCTCGGGATCCTCGTTACTGCCTGGCGGATACACTTTCGTCTCAGAATCCATCGTTTCTGGTGGGAGGATGCATGGGCAGCCGTAGTGATGTTCTCTTGCATGGCTTCACTGGTTGGGGAATGGACTTGCTTGCTCACATGTATGTTGATGGCATTGTAGAGCCCTTGACATCACTTATAACCGATATACAGATGATTTTTCCTCTATCGTTGGGTTCTGGTTGCACTCCCTGGGATCTGTTTCCGTTATCAGGTAAGCTCTTTAGCGGCACTCTTTATGGTGGCTCTTGATACAACGTGGCTGACAGCGCAACATACTTGAGCATCACATTCTCTATCATACGCATCCTTCCTGAAACGCCACTGCGGAGATTCACCTGCCTCTACGCAGCATGTTGTGGCCTCTTTTGGATCGTTACTGTCGCTGTGAAATTTTGGCGGTGCACTTCAAATCCAGGTTGGAACCTTGCCCAAGTGCGCCTCCCACCAGCTTGTGTGTCGAAGATTGTGATTTTTCAGTTTATAAGTAAGCAGACAAGGGGTGCTCGGACAAGGGCTGATGCAATGCATGACAGCCGATTGCATAACAGTGGGAATCTTGATTGCAATACCCCTGCGCGTGCTTTGGAGGGTCAAATTGCCGAAGCGCCAGCGACGCATGATACTTTCGGTCTTTGCATCCAGCGTCACGCTCGCATTCGCGGCCATATTTCATATTGTCGGCGATGTACTAAACATCGATGTACTCATGACCGCTGGTCTCGATTTCGAGGTACCTCCACTGTGTGTTCCTACCATCACTCCATGCTGACCGCGAATCCGCAAGAACGCGTGCTCAATTATCGTATGCAACCTGCTCGTCGTTGTGACATATGTGTATCGCTTTTTCTGGCGCGACGGCGAAAGCTCTGACGCCACGACGACGTCAGAGACAGATGCTGACGATTTCACACAACCCAGGAGACAATCTGGCCGATCACCTATGACACTAACGACAGTCGAGATTGACTCATGCATGACTTCGCAGGATACTTCCCAGACCTTCGTACAAAGTGGTACTGTTCTCACTGATAGAGTGTGTGCATAGTAACGCAACTTTCGAAAGGTGTATATTATCCTTGACTTGATCTATTACAAGCAGACTAATTTAGAAATCTTGAGATGACCAGGGGAGCTAGAAAGGCGGCGCTGTAACAAAAGGACTCGGGGCCCGTCTCGCTAACGAGCAGAGGAAAAAGTAGAGGCACCTTAGTCAAAGGTCCCAGGGGCGCTCATAGGATTTCGCTTTCATCCTCCCAGAATATACCCACCCCTCCGGCCCTCGACATCGTCACTGACCTCGCCTCCACACAACTCCTTAACGACTCCTTCAAATTCCCGACGATCTGCAGGCTTTCGAGGAATGCATGGCCAGGTCCGAGATGGACCGGTTTAAGATGGCGCGGAGAGGTGCAGGCAGTTGGACGGATGGGCATCAGAGCACGAGTCCTGCGGCGCTCCGTCTCCAATCTTTGTCCTCACTACTATCGTCTGACATAGGATCAAAACCGTCAAGCTCTATATCCATGCCCGTGGCCTATGAAAGCGTTTTGACAACGACGTTCAAGTGCTAAGCGTTGAACCTCCCCGGCACTCATTGGCCCTTTTGGATTTTAGATTTGCGGCCTATACCCGGAGAGTTGGCTTCGGACTTGTATTGAGAAGTTCAATGCGGCAGGGCCCCTGCAACCAAACTACTGCTCATGTCGTGGATTCTCCTTGCGCCAAGGATGTGTGCGTCTGCGTGCAGCCCAAAGGCCCAGTGAGTTGAAATAATGATATCCTGCGTCGCACCTCGTTCAGCAGATGACTTCACGTCCGCGGAAGTAGATTATGGGTGTGTTCGGAATAGCCCTGGGGGTCGTGTGGACGTTGAAAGGGAGAAGCGTCAGTACTTCAGTAACGGCGGCATTTTACTCCACATGCTCTGGGACGTCTTCCACCCCCAGCCCCGCCGCGTTCCCTGTCGGGTACAGTTAGAACCCAACCCATGAGGTTACTGCGATAGATTGCCATAAGCTTGGTTTTATCCCAGCAGCAGGGGTTTGAGGCGACCATCATGGAGCACCGTTTGTTTTCTCTTCAGGTCGACAGACGGCTCGAATATCGGACGTGGCGGGTTTTGGAATCGGAGCTCGTGGGGTTGGGACACGAGCCCCAGAACGCGGTCAACGCTGCACTCGCATATCCCGGCATGAACGCAGAGCCACCCGCCAACTTCGGGACCTACAACGCCAAAACGCAATAAGGGCCTCCTTTCTGTTTCACTTTAGCGATGGTGCTTACACTCACAGGTTCCATCTCCCCCACATCCACCCACCATCACCCTCAATGTGTAATGTTTACTCGGGAACTCATTCAAGTAGACCCTTTTCTGTTCTCACCATGATTTAATTGATGAATAGCATGAGACTTTGTCCTTCATGGCACCAACTGTTTGTTGGCTATATGACCTGCCCTTCCTACTTACCATTGCGAGGCACGTACTAGCTGAGAACGACGTTTTTGTTGATCTCACCCTGCTTGTTGATTTATCCAGTCGTTAGTTCTGTGTTTCGCCTCGGGATCATCATCACCGCCTAGCGGATATACTTTCGTCTCAGAATCCATTGTTTCTGGTGGGAGGATGCTTGGGCAGTCTTAGCAATGCTTTTCTGCCTGGCTTCATTGATAAGCTTGTGGTGTACCATCACAGATTGTGTTTTTTGAGTTGGCAAGTAGGCAAACTTGCAATTCTAAACGGCTGATGCTAATGCACGTTTCATGACAGCCGATTGCGTGACAGTGGGAACCCTGATTGCAATACCCTTGTGCATGCTCTAGAGGGTCAAGTTACCGAAGCGTCAGCGACGCATGATACTTTCCGTCTTTGCATCCGCTCGCATTCGCGGCCATATTTCATATTGTTGGCGATCTACTAAGCATCGATATAATTTTGGTCATTGATCAAGAATTCGAGGTACATATCTCCAGTGTATGTTTTCATCACTCTATGCTGACCCTGAATCCACAAGAACGCGTGCTCGATCATCGTATGCAATCTGCTTGTCGTTGTGACGTTTATCTATCGCATTTTGTGGCGTGATGGCGAAAGCTCAGACGCTACGACAACGCCAGAGATGGACTTTGACGATTTCACGCAACCCAGGGAACAATCTGGCCCATTACCTGAGACACTATGTAACGACAGTTGAGATTGGCTCGGGCATGAACCCCACAGCATACCTCCCAAACCTCTTTACAGAGTTGTGCTTGTTCTCGCTGGTTTTGAAAGGTTTCATACCTACAATCCAAACAATGAAACAATCTGACATGGACATTTCCTGAGCAAATACAATCGCCCAAAATCGAGGTCTCTGCATAGCCGCATATCAAATCACGCCACCTTCCACATCCAGAACGGGCCTAAGGGCAAGCGAAACTCAGCACCTCAGAGCCAGCACCAGTGAGACGCACTCACCAAGAGGATCAGCTCTCTCGTGTCCCGCTCCAGTCCACATGCCAAGAATCCCAACTGCACTCCCGATCGCACCAACCTGCACTCCCTCGCTCGCCCACTCTGGAGTCGATGATCCCGGCAAGTTTGATTCCTGTGTATACGTATCCTAAAGAGTCAGATGTCAAAACACCAACCATAGCGTACGGTATTGTAGAATCCGTCATGGGTTGCAATGACACCAGTGCCAACATGGAATGAGAACGGCACTCACCAACTGCCACCTCACTTCACCCCCTCCGATGAGCAAAACGCTTCCCCTGACTAACCGCCCATCATCAAAATCGCGGTCAGATCCGACAGACAATCCAGAAAATTGGATGACAGGGGGAGGACGAAAGTATCGGACGCCCGTGTGGCCAAAATTGGCGCTAAAGACGTCATGCTCGCGCTTCGGATCGTAGACTGGCATCAGTCGAGCACGCGTGTAACCGGTAATCCGAAGTTCCATGGGAATGATACGACACGCTTCTTGCATGCCGTGACTGATGAATTTGCTTGGGTCGAGCTGTAGGACACGTGGTAAACTGCTGGTAGGAGAGGAATTGTTACATACGTTGAAAACTGTGAGGGCAACCGAAATATGTTAGTTTGTCGTTGGATGCCATCAAGTGGCATCAACCAGACCCCAGGGTGATCATCAGGAAGAGGTCTAGATCGACTCACATAATAGCTCTCTGTAATCCATCCAACACACACAACGTCTACAAAACAAAGAAAAGATGTCAGTTGTCACCGCCAACAACGCGCATTACCACTAGTGCGTAGCATGAAAACTAGATCGTGTTGAACTGACACAAGCAGTAGCTCAAAGAAACGCGCACCGAGAGGCAGGGAGATGCCTCATAAGCAATCACAAGCGTCCATGGCACGGGCCAAACCAGAAGAAACACGTTGGAAAAACTCACTTCCAAATACCGGAAACGCCAGCCCAGTCCCAACCTTCACATTCCTCACCCTCTGGACCAATCTCCCAATCCCCGAGTTCAGCGCCAGCACCAGGTTCAAGAGAGTCGATGCACTTCTCCTTACCCTTTCCCTTGCCCAGAGTGGTGGATGTGTCCTCTATCGGCTTCTCAAGCTCAGCTCGTTGTGTCACGATCCTGGGTTTCCTCAATCCCATATTACCGTCCGACGATAGCGCAGACGCGCCAGCACTACCATCGAGGCTGGCCTTCTCAGACTGCTGTCGGTCGATCCATGCGGACCAGTATCCGCACGCGCCACCTAACCTCGCAACTTCGAGGTTTCGGAATTCAGAGAGTAGGTCCACGAGCTCAATGGTGTTTTCCGTCGAGTTACCTTCTGGTGTTGTGGTGGGTGATACCGAGGCACGGGGGAAAGAGGGAGCTGTACCAAAGGACTTGAGCACCATCTCGATAACAAGCAGAAAGACGGTGGACAACACACCCTGGTCAAAAACCCCAGGCCGCGCTCGTAGAATTTCGTCCTCGTCCTCCCAGAACATACCCACCCCTCCGGCCCTCGTGTCAGATGAAGCCAACACACCATTGTCACTGATCTCGCCTCCAAACAACTCCTTTAAATTCGTCTCCACAACGATCCGCGCGCTTGCGAGATATATGTAGTCAGGTTTGAGATGCTCCGGTTTGATATCGCGTGGACCGACCGAGTTGGATCGACGGGCATTAGAGCGGCGAGTCCTGCGGCGCGAGGAGTTGGAATTGGTCGTTGGTTCAGATTCATCAGCGGGAGAAGTAAGAATGAGGATCGACTGTTCAGCTTCCGTCTCCGTGTCAGAATCAGCATCTTCCACAATCTCTGTGTCTTCACCACCAGTAACTTGCTCAGGATACATGCTCTGAGAGGAAGAGGAAGCTTGTTGACTTGTCTCCGCAGGGTCCCGCCAATCTTCGTCGCTACTATCATCGTCCGACGTGGAATCAAGATCATCGAGTTCAACATCCATTCCCATAGCCCATGCAAGCGTGTTTAAATGTTGCGACCCACGGCGTCTCGGCGCTGCATCACTTGGAGTGGAGTGTGTTTCGTCCCTTTGGAGTTTATATTTGCAGTCTGTACCCAGTGGAGTGATCCCGGAATCTAGAGACTCCCTGCTGACAGGATGGAAAGGTCCCCATAAACGATCACCGCGGAGATATCGCATGTCGTAGACCCTTCTCCTTGCGAGAATGCGTGCATCTGCGCGCTGCTTTGAAGGGCTGAGAAATGGTTCTGGAATATAACCCATGCGCTGCCCGTCAGACTCCGTGTGGGCCTTCTCCACATGTTCCTCTCCATCTTCCTGCGTCACCACTTCGTTTTCAACGTTTCGTCCGTTCGCGTCCAAGGAAGTAGATAGTGTGCGTTCGGAAATGGACCCAGGAGTAAAGATGAATGTTGATGTTGAAATGGGAGGTGGTATGGGTACAAAGCCAGTGATACAAATGATCTGGTGAAACACGTCTCCAAGCGGATCACGCCCCCAAAAGTCCACGTCCCACAAGTGGGGCGCATACGGAGGGACCCCACACACGCCAACGGTATGCGAGGCCAGCAGCGCACGTACGAGATGCGGCGGAAGCGACGGCGTCGGTATCGGTGTCCGTGTTGAAGTCTGCTCGACCTCCCCTCCGTCTAGCGCACACGACGCGTGCGGCCCATACACCATCCGCCCCAGACGCACGCCACTCCGTGACGGCGCCACCGCCGAAAAGCCACTTGCGAGCACGATGAGCAACGGCGGCAACGGCGGTGCGCTCGTCATGCGCTCCCTCCGCTCTCCCACGCCCGACCAGGCGCTCTCCGTCGGGAACCTCGATATCGCAGGCGTGAACACCGTCAGCGCGATCGGCGGGGCCGCTGGGAAGGGACGGAGAGTCATCAGCGTGTCCAGCACCGCGAGGAGCGTCGACATGCTCTCGGCGTGCCATGCTGGGTCCTTGCGGGGGTCGACGTCAGCGGGAAGGATATCGCGGCGCCACGCCTTGAGCCACTTGTCCGCGCGCACCCGTCTGCGGTACTCAGTTCCCCAGTTCCAGGTGACGGGGTTGACGCGCGGATCGACGAGCGCGCGATGTTCGAGGGCGGGGCGGGGGTCGTCCCAGGTGGTGAGGAAGAGTTCGCGCCACAGGTGCGAGTCCGGCGAGGCGTATACGAGCGTGCGCAGTGTCTGGCAAGTCTGCGCGATGGAGGCGGCTGTGCGGGGAGAACAAGAACAGATCAGAATGGCTTCAATCAGCTCTGACGGGAGCGTCAGCAACGTCTGCGACAACGCCTTGCCCATCGTCTTGGTCGATGTCAAGGTTCAAGTAGTGGTCCTTTATGACGATTGTAGAAAGCAGTCTTATCATCGGAGTCATCCGAATAAAGTAAGTAAGTAGTCCATTTACAAGCTTCCTTTTCACTATATACTCCTCTTATTTTAAAGTATCTTACCAACTCGTCGGTCTATGAGGAAAACATGCATTCAGCTTTCATCACGAGGATCAAACAACCGAAAACTCACCCAAAGGTCCCGCCCGCAGGCACCTTCTTGTAAGGTAAACCCTTTGCATCCGCCGTATTCAAGAACACTGTATTCCCCCACCACTTTTGCACAGTATTCGCGCCGATCGACCCATTCAGAGGGTACTGGAGAACGAAGAAGATGATAATGATCGAGAAAGCAACCCCCGAGTCCATCGCAGCAGACAAAACGTCTGTCACATAATGATAGCAAGGTCAGTTCGACCACATATCTTCGGATCCCTGGAATACGTACAATTGTACTTGGTCCACCACGACAAATATCTCCTCCGAATGTAGTAATTGAAGATGAAACCAACGATTGTCCATGGAACAAAGTTCAACGCGGTCGCCGGAGGAATGCCTCTCAAGCCACTGAAAATGACAGGGAAACTAGCACGCTCCGACAGTAAGCGTAAGGAACATCACAAGGTTAATGGAATGCGTACTTGACATAACGAATAAAGCTATTCGGCCACTTGAGATGAATCAAGTACGCAATCACCGGGCAAATTGCTCCGATAAGGAAGAAATACATGAGCGCTATTCCAATGTGAGCCACTTTGTGTTCTCGCTCGACACAATAATAAGCGACGCACTGCTGTAGATCTGGCCAGAAGAGAACACCCTCATAGGACCGATGACACCCCAGATAAAGCTCGCGGTACCAAACGTTTCTACATTCGGGCAGATAAACCCATCTTTTTGCCTTGGGCTGCACAAGTCTTGAATATTTGTAAACATCCAGGCTTGTACACCAAGCTGGACCGTCCCGGCGACGACGGTAGCAACAACCTGGCCTTGACGTGAATCAGTAATGCAATCCTCGGCCTATGTAGCAGATAGACGGGACGCACACCAAAACATCAAGCGAGGAGGAATTTTCATATAGTGACCAAGCTTGAAATCACCAGAAAAGTGTAGGGCTACGCCGATATCAGACTAAAACCACGGGCATCGGTCCAATCAACAGCACGCACCTTGTGCCATCGTGATGTACCCCCACGTCTTGAACATCATCATGGCGATCGGTCGACCAGGGAGAGCATATCCAACAATGAACTCTGTAATTACACTACCAACGGTGAGAGGACAGGACAGTGAAACGGTTCGAAAAACTCACTTGAGTCCAACCTGTTGGTTGGTAATGGCCTGAATCATTCCGATTGGAATAACATAGACGAACGCTAAGTCGAACAAGAGTCATAAACACCATTCCATCGACAGCCAAAGACGACGTACCAACTGCCAACGATAAAAAGAAGGCCCACACTGGAAACTCGGTGTGCCATACCTCCACTAGTACGATACCAAACACGACCATCGATACTGTCGAATGAGAATAGTTGATTCGGACGTGTCAAACAATTCATCACACTGTACAGACGCACCAAGAATGATCCCATACCACCATTCAGGGACTTGCTTATACTTGGACATCAAGCGCGCATGGATATCAGGCTGTTCCTTCATCGAACGCTTGTACTGAGTGAAGATCTGTTTACGGAAGAAGAGTAACGCGTGCGTCATTGTCGCAATGATGGAAGCAAACGAGAGTCCATAAGACATTGCAAGGGTCATCCTGACACTACCATGAGCAAACAATATCGAAAACAAGGACAACAGGACGCACGGAAGGAAGATTGGGCTGTATTCCTCGTACGCGGTGAGGTTGAACGACGCATCAGAGTTGATGATCCGGCTAACGTTGTAGGTTTTGCCGGTGTTATCATAGGACAAACGTGACGAAATCCTGTCGACAGACATGTTTAGCTATGGATAACGAAAGTGAAGACTCGATACGTACGGCATGTGGGCGCTGTACCAAGTATTGGTATAGTAGAGTACGGGTGTAAGAAACCCTGCACATACATATGGACAACAATTATTCTGAAGAACAAAGAGAGACCTACACATGAAAAAGACAAAGCAGACTGCGATATTAGCCTCGGCCCACCAAGGCGTTGCAAGGGGACTCCCTAAACACGAGTAATACATGAGCAAACCGAACCCGTCCGATCACAGCGCACGCACCGATATACGAGATCTGCGCCCAATCAAACGTGATCAAACTCATCCCCAGCCCATTCACATCCCCAAACAGCTGGTTCACAACGATATTGTTCGGCGCAATCCAGCAGACCCACGAAAAGTATGACAGCGCCTGGAAAAGGTACCCAGGAAGGAAGTACCAGCATATACCGGCAATCCATGCATACAGGAAAAAGCGTCCGCGTGAGATCCCACC
>JBBPSB010000288.1:0-26191 GCA_038093375.1 Xerocomus brunneocitrinus
TCGAGGCTATGCACGTGTGTCGTCGTGAATGGTTGTGACTCGAGATACGATGCTGTTGCTAGTCATCGAGAGTCTAATGGATGTGACTCATCATAGAGTCCTTGTGACGTCATAGTGTCATGCCTCCGGGTCATGCACGAGTCTTGACTTGACTTTGTAGTCCTTGTGACTAGAGTCATCCGTGATGGAATGAAAAGGTTCCAAGATAAGATTAGATGTGACAACGTCGTCATCATCTATCGCTAGATAACATGAAAGGGAAAAGATAAGATGATAGATAGGAGCGATGAGAGTACCGTTTGTAACACTACCCCCCTTCTAAGGATCGACTTCCAGGCGATCTGTCTTCATCGTCCATTGCTTCTTTCAGCAGGCCTCTCACGTAGAGGGCGTCCCCTTGTTCGTCGTCAAATTTGAGTTCTCTGGATAACATCCGCAACTCTTCATGAAGAATGTTTCTGTTTCATCGTAAATTTGAGCTTCTTGGATTCATCCGCAGCTCATCGTTATAGCTTTTCGCATAAGCGATTGCTTCTTCGTGATATGAACTTCTTGGAGTAAACTCCTTAGTTCCATGATGTCGTAATCATCAGCATCGTCCTTCAAAGAATGTGCGTTTTTCTTTAGACTTTAGCAGTGACTACTGGTCATGCCATGTAAGGACACGCGTTCGTGTGCTTGTTCCGTTTGCTTTGAGTTTCTTGGATTAGAATCCGCAACTCGATTTTTCTTTTGCTTGATCCCGTCTAGGGATTCACATTGTCGTGAGGTGAGTTTCTTTCAACTCTGATCTGTGAGCTTCTTGAAGCGACTTTGAATGACTAGCCCGAGTTAGGAGACAGTCCATCACTTCTCAACTCGGTTGTGAGTTTCTTTCAACTCGAGTAGTTTATAGTCATTCCGGACTTGAACTTGGACATTGTGAACTTCTTGGATGTAAATCCTCAGTTCTTTAGTAGTTTAAGGTCATTTCGGACCATCGTCATCTAGTTGTGAGTTTCTTGGATATGATCCTCAACTCGTCATTAGTTTAAGGTCTTTTCGGACCATTGAGCTTCGTTTGCTCTTTAGGTTTCTTGGATTGGTTATCCTCAACCGTTTTCCTTGTCTGTCGTCGGACATTTCATGTCAGGAGTGTTCGTCAGAATCTTCTCCGTTTGATTCCCATCAAGGGATCGACATTCTCATAGCAGTATCATGAAAGATGGTCCATTGATCCACAGTTGTAGCATTGCTTGCGTCCCTTCAAGCGTTGCTTTTTGTCGTCACGTCTAGTGATCGTTTCATAGGATTCAATGTCCTTTCCGATCTTCTGGATTCGATCTAGTGTTTCGATGACGGTATCGGCACGATTACCGTTTAACAGTCTGATCCGAATTTCTTCTCGAATTCCATTTTCGAGGTTCCAGATTCCTGCTTCTTGTCCTAGTCCTGTTTTGGAATACAGCGACATCCATTGGCTTGCGTAGTCCACAATGGATAGACTTCTTTGATTAAGGGCATGGAGCTCTCGTTTAGCCCATTCCTTTTGTTGATTGTTTCGTTGAAGCTCTCTGGCTTCTGCTCGTATCCGTTGCGATGACGTTAATGTCATTCCATAGCTTCCTCTAGAGATTGGATAGCTCGGTTCTTTCTGCTTCGGGAATAGCAGGTGCCATTCATCGGCTTCTTCGATCTTGGGTTGAATCTCCACTATGGATGATTCCTTGGAGATGCAGTCTTCTCGATCTGCAATGTCTTCATAGGCTTTAGCCTTCATGTGAGTGTCATGTGGTGGTCGTTCCGACTCTTCCACTGTTGTATGTGTTCGCTCATTAGCTCTAGCCATGGCTTCATGGATTTGCGCTATCTGCGCTTCAAGGATTGCGACTTTTGCTTCCAGATGTTCAGTGACCTTTTCAAGGTTTGCGTATGCATAGGGGTTTAGACTTCGTTTCTGATAGTCTCTTCTTCAGTAGTTTAAAGTCTTTCCGGACTCTTAGAGATCCTATTAGGGGTTCTCTCTTATGTTCATCAGAGTATGCGTACTCCTTCACAAGCTTCATCTTTTTGGCTAGTAGAGGCTCCGCCTCGATTGCCCATGATCCGCTTTTAAGCTTCTTGCTTGTAGCGTCGTAGTCGTGATGAATTTGCATCGTCCTCAATCCAATTCGTGTGTGTGGACTTTCCACCGTATATGCATTGGGATTTAGGTGATCCCTGTCTTATGTCCTAGCCTTCTAGAGACTCTGGTCTCGCATGCGTGCATATCTTCTAAGTAAGCACAGAGAAACTGCTCATGTGCTTCTTGTCGGGGTATAAGGATATTGCTTCTGGCAATTCCTTTGTCGTAGTCTTTGTGATCCGATGTCGTTCGGTCACCGTCGTCTTGGGATATCGTTCATACGATTCCGTCAGTAGTTTATAGACTTTACGGTCTTTTTCGTAGGTATGGATATCACTCAAGTGATTCCCGTCGTCTTCTGTCTTTTGACTTGTTATGCGTACTAGCATCGACTCAAGTCGTGCTTTTCGCTGTCAACGGCTTTGCTGTTCCTTTCTTCCGGTTATCCGGTCAAGAATGTCGTCGTGATTATGGCTGCTTTAGGCTTCATTGCCTTTGCATGTAATGCTTCCTTTAAAGCATGTCGTGGGCTTTGTTAGCCTCGTCGTCTGGTAGGGAATGTCACTCAAGTGGCTTCCGTTCCTATAGTTTATAGACCTTTCGGTCTTTTCATGGGTTTTGACCTGGAATATCACTCTTGCTGATTTCCGTGGCTCATAGCGTTTAGAAGATGCTTTCATGCTTCTTGACTTCTTTAGGCAAATCTTCTTCGATAGACTTTTCACCGTCTTCGAGATTTCCTATTTTGTCAATGTCGTTGCTCACCGGTACAATCACGTTTGTCCGGGGCCATAAGGTAACCTTCGTTGTCTTGTAGATCAACCTGAGGTTCCGTCTTCTTCATCGTCGTTGCGTTTAGATGATGCTTGATCCATTCAGTACAACTCCTGTTGTCTGAAGCGATAGTGACTGTTAGTGTCGAGTAGATCACTCTTACAGTACTCTTCCTCTTGAGATATCCAACGTCGGATTCTCCATCGTTTGACTTCCGAGTATTCATACTCTTTGTCACTTCATGTATTGGATATTGCTGGCGTAGACTGCTCATGCAATTCCATCTTCATGTTTCGCTGGTGGTAGACTCAAGTCTCCGTTAGCTTATCAAGTTGTATCTCTTCAGTAGTACCATCCATTGGTCTGAGACGATGTTGCAACCTTCAGTAGCTCACCCACGTATCTCAGGGATTTGGGAGGAGAACAAGATGAGCATGGCGAGTTTGGTGAGTCGATATCCCATTGACTTACTATGAGTTTATGCACTTACGACGTATCAGCTTTTCTACGACACACAGACGTTTCGAAGTGAAATCAAGAAAGTTGCCCAAGGGATTATCCCTGTCTCGTACAAGCTCATCGCCCCCGAGCATATGACAAGTCAAACGGCGAGGCTGGAATTCATCAAAGGCAAGGCCGCTACTTTACTGCAAGGGTCCCAGTACTTGAAGGGTGCGGATGATAACAAGGTATGAATTTACGGCGTGTCTTGTACTACGACAGGCTACTGACCATTGACAGGGACGTTCGTCTCACTTTGCGCATCCCGCTATCAAAAGTATATGCCACGCAATTTTTTATCGTAACTCCTTGAAGAGTCTCCACAATTTCGAACTGTTTCAAACAACAGTTCCGCAAACCGCTGTTGCGCTGGTGGCAGCCTATGTGCGTCCCTTTCTTTTCGTTTCCGTCTCGTTCACTTAGCTCCCGTTATCACGTAGATTCACACTTTGCTCACCGTATGGAAGACCAACGGCTATGACAAAGCCCAACCCTTGAACTCGGACACGGTCGAAACGACGTACAAGAAATTGCTAGCGAATATTGAAAAGCTCTCCAAGCATGCACACCACGGCGAGAAGTTGGACAAGATGTTAGCGGAATGGGCCCTAAGCGGACTGTGAGTTTTGCACTCTACCGCTGCCTACAAACGTATGATTACATTCTATCGAATTTAGGGTTGGTTTTGTGACGGAAGTGGATAATGGCAGCGATGACGATGAGTTTGGTGGAATGATATCTGGCTCTGATGACTTGGACGACGACACGGTAGATGTGTGATTGCAGATACATAGTTACCCCCTGGCGTAATATAATTGTTTTGTCGCGCATACTCTACAGTGTGATACGAGACGCTACAGATCAATCATGGGTGACATGGCATAACAGCCGATACAGAGGATATGTCCGATACAGAAGTACACACTGGTTACAGAGCCCACAAGTCCTACATACATGGCAGACTTGCACAGTTTCACGGCGGCTGCACAATGCTATACAGAAACAGCCGTGTTTGTACAGCGGTGGTACAGATTACTAATCAGTTGTACAGCGTTGGTACAGATTACTAATCAATTGTACAGCGCTGGTACAGATTACTAATCAGTTGTACAGCGCTGGTACAGATTACTAATGCAGTGTACAGCCTGTGGTGTCTGTGACACGGCCGCACAGGGGGTGACCTTCCTGTAACACTGTGACAACTGTGACAGCATGTACAGTACTGTCCAGGCGACTTTGGATTTGCTGATGTCACGCGCTCGTGTGACAGTGGGGCGAGCGCGTGCGCAGGGGCAGGGGCACACGAGGGCAAGACACAGGCCAACGAGGGCACGCGAGGACGACGACAACAGCGCATGAGGGTGAGGGGTACAAGGGCACGCGAGGACAAGGGTGCAGATGTCTACTATGAGCGACAGTGCGGGCGAGAGCGCAGCAGGCGAGGGCGGTGAGGGCGCGCGAGTGTGAGGGCATGCGAGAGCGACAACGAAGGCATTGAGTGAGGGCGACAAATCGCCAACAATATGGGTGTGCGAGTACGATGACGAGGGCGCACAGGAAAGTGAGCGAGCATGCGTATGCATAATATGATTCGTTTGAAAGTTGCTGGCATGCATGGTTAGTGCAGCGGGTAACGCGTCTGACATGGCAGACAACAGCTATAGGAAGTGACTCAAAACATATCACCCCGCTGCCTGCTTCACCTCCCTCAACATGCGACTACTGTGCAAGTCCCAAATGCCGCCTAAGCTTCTCATCCAGGGCGCGGCAGAGGCTGCTGTGGTGCAAATGGGGGTGCCTAGGCACCTAGAGTCGATGACAATATGTGTATGTTGCATCCGATCTTGTCGCCGAGACAGCCAATAAAAGAAGCTGGATACCAGGACAGAGGGCGACGAGGACGGAAATGCCCAAAAAGGCTGGGGTGGCAAGAGTTTGGCAGCGGAAAAGTGCTACTGCACCACTATTGTAGAAGGATAGGTAGGGAGTGTTAGCGTCGATAAGATCGATCAACAGGGACGGAAGTACACACCGGCGTAAAACGATACAGCCATACTCTTGGTCTTTCGCGGCCAGACCTTTGGTCAGCTTGGATGTTTGCGGGCACTCACCATTGTGATCGGGGGCCCGTTGGGGAGGGGTAGGAAGAGTAGACATGAAAGCAAGGTGAGAGCGACGGGGAGGATGGGAAGGCGAGAGGGCCATTCGTCTACCAGTTCACAACAGTCGTAGCCATCCCAACGAGTGAAGGTACCGGTAGCTGTGGAAGAAAGAGAAGCTGGAGAAAGGCAACGAAATTGAAACTGACCCTTGAATGATTATCGGGTCGTCATGTTGTGGGTTGCACTGGGTAATGGTCGACGCGGACGACAGTTAAGGATTCGAGCACGGCGCAACATTGCCGAGTTCTTATTTGGACTGCGAAAGGGTGGGATTAGATAAGAGATAAGGGGCCGCCAACTGGATTGCGACGGAGGCCTGGAGGGTGGCGGTCGACCTACTGTTGCATCAGGCCTGAAAGCCGAGGGAGGGGGGAGAATCTAGATGGGTCTTATTGCGTTACCGAGCAGGTATATGTTATATCTAGGAGCGGCAACTTGAAGAAATCATGAACACGATTTATCGCGGAGTGAGGGATTTTCTCACATCTTCCCAAACCTTCTCGCACATTGTCCATCCTTTATTCCTTGCGTGATCTCCTCGGGTGTATTCTCAGGAGGAGGTGCAGGATTTAGTACCAGAGCACCTGCTGAATCTGCACTCGTATCCTCCGCAGTGCTAGACACAATGTCAGGTAAATCGTCTCGGCGACTGCGTATGCATCCATCATTGTCGTGGCCAACTCGCCTTTTGCGCCATTAGCACACCACCCAGAAGTATACACGTTACTCGGAGGGTCACCGGACTCGGATAGAATGCGGCAGCTTCGTGCCCGGAGATGGGAGAAAGACAGCTCAAAGAGCGCCGTGGCAGGGTCTACATCAAAGCCAAGAGACATGACGACGAGGGTGATAGAGAGGGTGGAAGTCTGATTTGAACGGATTCCACGGTCAGTTTAAGGATCAAGCTGCGTGTGCATGTGCGAGTGTGATACTTGCATGGGCTTCTTGCGACCTCTTCCCCACTGCTTTGGTTGTCCATCGAACCGGGCAGCGTACTGAGGGTCACGGGCTTTCTGGAAACGTACCAAGATTAACAAAAAGTGGACATATATGAATGGTACTGACCTTGATGTCAACGAAATATTTAAAGAGGTCTGTTTGACCCGATAAGCAGGCATAACGCTTAACAGCGTCAGTGACCTGGACGATGTGAGAACACATCACTTACATTGTGTTGAAAAACATACCTTGGCCACGTCTATCTTCTGCCTCTTCGCACGGAGCTAACTTTCGTCCTCCTTTCGTTTTTGCTTTTTCTGCTGCCTCTCTGTAGACCGCTGCATCTTCGCTAATTTAGAGGGTGAAGAGCTGCCCCGCTACGGGTTCCTGGAGGGAAGAACGTCAACCTGAACTCGTTGGAGGGCATAGACAAACGAGCATTCAAACCTGGTCCTCCTGGTCACTCTGAAGTTCGTCTTCCTCCATGCTCGTGCCACCATCTATGCGCTCTCTTCTGCCATTGTCAGCGCCCCCGCTTTGCTACTCCATCTGATGTCACACACGCGGTAAATACATAGCCGCCTAAAGGGGTAGATGTTACTTGCCTGTCCCGATACGATGTTGCTCGGAATCACGTTACTCAAGACATCTTCGTCCATCGGGGCTGATATGTCCTGGGTTGTGTATCAGTAGCGCAGCAAGGGCAGACGAGGAAACACACTGTTAAAGTCATGCCATCGCGGTCAAAGAGGAAGCTGTTTGTGACAGCGAAACCGTGAATGGCGCGAGCTCGGTGGCAGAGTGGGATGGTGTAAGAGTGGTAGGCGTGCGATAGAAATCAAGAGAAAGTCTTGAAGTTGGTGCTTCCAGCCCGAGACTGGGAGCCTTTCTGAAGAAGCTCGATGGTGCGACGCTGGTGGCGAGACAAGGTTGGCCCCTCTGAGAGGGAGGGGTCAAGAGGGACCATGGAGACGTCTGGGAGGTGCATCATTTCGCGTAGTTCCTTGTTTGTGAAGGCTGCTTCCAGAGGGCCGCGTCTACCAACAATACAAACATATTTGAGAGTGGACCGGGAGAGGTCGTCGAGAACATGTTTGAGGACGTCGTATTTCTTGAACACAGAGGGCGATGTGAGAAGGATACGAACAACATCAAGAGTGAGATTTCTGTTGCCTATGGGGTGGGATGGGTGATCTTGTCGAGGGCTGGCATGGGTGGGTTGGATGCATGTCGGGTGTCTCAATGCACGAATGAAAGTGCAGGCACACAATGAGAGGACGGGGGTATGTCTGGAGGGAGACTCGGATGCGTGCATCCAGATGTATGTGTAGTTTTGCAGGCGAGACGAGAGCGGAACAGACCGAGCGTGCGGAATCGAGGTTTGTCCACCGCCAACGTGGACGTTGCCAAAGAATTGGAAACCCAGGTCAGCAGCAATTTGGTCGAACTTGTTCGTGCAGTTCTTTGACGCCGTGAGCGGAGCAGACGAAGACGACGTCGTGCACGTACCTTGTCTTCTGGGTGGTCTGGGGCAACGCCATAGCGGATGAGTCCGTGTGGTGCCCGAAGACGGTCGAATATATGCAGTCCCAGCGACGGCGAGGAAGGGTCCGTGGTGGCGTGACAGCAACCGTGAGGCCACGTAAAACGCAGATGCCGGCCCGCTGCCATTGATGGCGAGCTTGGCTAGTGGTAGCATCTAGCTTGAACGCGTCCACCAAAATGCAGGCGACACTTAGCTCTGCCGCACTCAAACGTATGTCGTTCTCGATACACTCACGGCTCATACACTCATCTAAAGAAAAGCGCTCATCAGGGCCCAAGTTGACATGTCTCTCGTGGTACGGCAATGACCTCGTACTTCACGCAGACGCTGAGCGCGACCAACTCATCGAAGGGTCGTTCGGCGATCAGTCCCAAGAAGATGAGGATACACTGGAAAGCAGGCTCATTGCACGCTTGCACTGCAAACACAGTAAGTTCAACTTTCCACCATCGATGATGTGCAACGTGCATATATCCCGCCAGGTATCGTTAAAACCCACCGCTTGCCTCTCTTTCTACCTACCTCCTCTCTTCCGGTGTCCCAGCATCTGAAGACGAATCACGGCTCACTTTCGGCCCAAGAGCTATAAAAGGTATCACAGAGCACTTTCCAAGTGGCCGTGGCATCAAAAATGATTAATGACCCTCAACTGGTGTGGACACTCGGAGACACTGACGTTGAGGTGAAAAGTCTTGAGTCATCACCATCTACAAGTTACATGTCAACGTCCGTAATCCGCTTCAAGGCAGAGCACCGCTAGCGACAGAGCTCGCCATCAGTACTAAGGAGTTCTATGTCTACGGAACAGCCGAGCTTCCCATCACCATCGCCTTTCATTTACGAGAGTTCAACGTATGTCTTGCTTCCTGGTCATGTCATGCATCCAAGCCAACTTGAATGCTTTCTTCAGGCTATAATTGCGTTTGCCGAATCCATGGCCTCAGTACTGGAACTCCGTTTTACGAACCCGAAGCCTTGAAGGTCGTGGTGTGGATCCCGTAGTACAAACCACTGTATTGACCGTGTATCTATGTAAAATATGATACATAGAAGTCAACTGCATGTCGCATAAAAGAATTCTTTGTCGAAGTAGTGGTTCAAATAAAACATATCCGCAAAATGTAAACTATTGGACAAGGTCAGTTGAGCATCAGCCTTGTCGCCGAATTTTGGAACAATATGAGTATATGAACGGATTTGGTCCAACGGTAGTATATCACCCATAGCCACACCAGCCGATCACATCGAACGCTTGAGAATATGCATGTGCGTCACGGGATCGACCGCACCATTCGATTCGATGTCCAACCGCTGAACGTAGGCAAGGTACCGATCTGCCCATGGAGAACGTGTCCCTCTAGGAGCAATAGGGTTCATGATCATCCGTACTTGGCAGACGATATGTCCTGATCGAACTTATTAGATGGTGAAATGCAATGATATACGACGCACCCTTTAGACCGCTCCTTGGCCATTTTTGTGCCTCCTCTACAGCAAAGACGGCCGCATCGTAACGGCCGTGTTCCCAATGACCGTCTGGAGGGCTTGCATTGACTGTGAAAGTTTGACAAAGAACTGAATCATCATGGAACGCCTTTTTCTGCAACCGTACTTTGGACCAAATTTGTAGCCGATCGAAGGGTAAAGAGGTGTTAGCTGCAGCACGTCTAGCCTGTCCGATGTTGTGAAAGTGATGAAAATGGGGCCCTTCACGGGCGACGTAATCTGCAAGTGCACCGCGCAGGTCTGGAAGGGAAAACAGCTCCGCAGCCTCGTCAATCGAAATAGATTTAAAGGAGGGATCGTAGTTTAGATGAATGGCAGTAGAACATGCTGTGAACGAACGAGGTGGCCAAATGTTTGCAGGACCAGTCTTTGCAGTGCGCTTAGCCTTCTCGAAAAAGTTCGTCGCTCGACGGTTAGGAGCCCATAGATCAGCGAGAACAGACTGGGGAGAGGATTCATCCGTCTCAGCGGTGTCATCATCCGGCTCATCTGCGTCCTCATTTTCCACGTCTGAGTTTCGGTCGTGATCTTTAATAAGTGAAAGCGTTGTCGCGTCATCGAACAGACGGCACTTTTCGTGCCTATCAAGGAAACGGCATATTTGGGCGTCGTAATCTTTATTGTTGCTCGCGCCGGCCGGAATCTTGATGACTTCGATGTGGGAGTGCTCTGTCGTATCAGCCAACCATTGCAGAAGTGAACCGACATCTTGGACACTGGGTGCAACGCTCTGCATCGTTTCTGACTTGGGAATGCGAAAGTGATTTATAGCATTGCCTTTCTGCCCGCGGCGAACACCCATATCAAGTATGACTTGTTTATTGTCGTGAAACGTCTGCAAGGCATCGGCAATCCTTTGCCGCACGGACTCAGTTATGACAGGTGCTTGAGCGAGGTAACGGAACTCTATCAGAGCACGGATTGCAATGACAAATTTTGATGGCGTCGCTCCAACGATGACGGCAACAATGTAGCGTTGCAGATCGTGCTGAACGCGTCCGGTTACTTGCTTGAGCTTCGAGACGCCGGTGGGGAAGTGTCGTACGCCGACGATAGGGGTTAAAACCGAGTAACGGAGGTCCAGCTCCTCTCGACCAACAGCGGATATGCACCACTTGAAGTCATGGGAATAGAATTCACCAAACCAGTAGTGCAGCGCCTCAGGAGTGAAGAAAACCGAAGGTTCCGATAAGGGCCAATCTCGAAAAAAAAGCTCCGAGACACCACTGAGACGGAATGGCTTACAAGCCTTGAAGAATTCTTCGACGTCGTCAGCATTCTCCCCGATAGACGCCAGTTGACGAAGTGTAGTCTCTCCCAAGCGAGGTGGGTGGCGGAATGGATCTCCAAAAAGCTTGTGATGCGCCATTGTGACATGGGAAGTCAAGGCTTGGACACCTGCGAGCATTGCTGCTTCGGGGAGGTCAACAATATACGAAGCAATGGGAGTGTAGCAAAGGCGTAAATTGCCCACGGGATCCGACATCATGCGGCCAATTCTAGCTGCTTGTTTGAGAGGTTCGAGCACGATATCAAGGCATTCATGTATAAGTCGAGCGCTAAGGACCATACGAATTCTTGAATTTGAATGTATGAATTCGGCGACAGGGAGAAGGGCGACCAATAAGAAAGCATGATTGGATGCCTTGTTACGGTGCTGCATCTTGATGTTAGCCAGACTGATCAGTAAAGGATACGCGACACGACCGCCTGTCATAGTCGTGACGTTTGTTTTGTCCGATGAGAGTATGATGCCAAGGAGTGTCGCTCCACGAGGTAATTCTAACTAAAAACCGAATTAGATCACAAAGTATCATTGTTATGTATGACCCTGAACATACCTGCATCCTCCAAGCAGCATCTCCAGTAAGCCACTCACTGTATGCACGTTCTACTATGCCTTCTGTTGTTTCATAGACGCGCCGAGGAGTGAGATCAAGCTTATCATGAAAAAAAGGATGATTG
Source organism: Xerocomus brunneocitrinus (assembly GCA_038093375.1). Taxonomy (NCBI): domain Eukaryota; kingdom Fungi; phylum Basidiomycota; class Agaricomycetes; order Boletales; family Boletaceae; genus Xerocomus; species Xerocomus brunneocitrinus. The sequence continues at coordinate 11,498 of JBBPSB010000288.1, forward strand.
AACAGAAGTTCGATGCAATCCAGAGGGTCCCGCAGATATAGATGGACAGGTGAGGAAGTTGCCACTTTTGTCGGTACAACTCGGTATTTCCACCGAGGTCCAGAGGGAAGTGATTCGGCACGGCCACGGAGTTCTTTGGCGGTGCGAAAGGAGAGGTGCGATTCTTTGGTCTCAAGATAGGCACAGATGGATCAGATGGTTATGCGCAAGTCAACAAGATATTTACCGTTTCTAACTTCAGGTATTGATCAATCTCGGCCATGCTAAGCGAGGAACATAACAAGAATTTGGCTAGTTTCCATTCTTTTTTAGTTGCAAACAGATAATACAGGTTCATTTTGCGCTGAGGCGAATAAGCATCTAGGTTAAATTGATCAAGGAATGTTTCTCCGCAGCCGAAAAACTGAGAGGCATCCTTAAATTCCGTTACGGAATAAGTACACCCACCTTGCTGTTCCATAAAATCATCCAGCATTATAGAGGCATTGCCAGTGTCATCCTGTGTGTCAGCGTCAACGTCCATGGCCTCGTCCACGTGCCAAACGCCATCATCCATGACAAAGGTATCTTCTCCCATCGGTAGTTCATTTCCTTCCACTGGCAATTCATCGTCTTCCATCGGCGGTTCGGGGGAAGGGGCGGGGGATCCCATCTGTGGTTCCTGCGTTCTCGCCATAACCTCAGTGACGGAGACAAGGTCATCTTGCCAAGCGCGACATGCTCTGAGTGGTTGGCTGAGGTGGCGTGTAACGCCTTGACGACTCTCAAATTCCTTGTTGCAATAGGGGCAGTGGAACATGTTACGTTGGATTGGAATCACAGCGAGTAGAGGCAGGGTGAGTATTCCTTGTTGTGGCACCTAGAGCCTGTTGCTAGCCGACGCGGATTATGATCGTCTGATCTCATTTGAAGTTAATGCATAGTCAGTCATCAGAGAACTCTTCACCTGGAATCACAGCGAGTAGAGTAGGGAGAGAGTAGGTGAGAGTATCTTGTCATGTAGAGACTATAAGTTGATGCTTAATCACATCAGAGAACTTTTCACCTGAAATCGCAGCGAGTAGAGGTAGGGCGAGAGCAGGCGAGAAGTAGCACCGTAGGACGTCCGATCTACTTCTTACATAAGTTACAGTAATGCTTAGTCACACTAATCGGAGAACTCTTTCTAAGTCCCGCTTTACCCAGCACGATTGGCAAGCACACCATCATAAACACCCACCGTCTGCCAGCCAAGGCTCGATCCAGTGCACCAGCCTCGCCGAAGCCTTGCAGCTTCACTTTCGACAACGACCGTGGCGGGCCTTTTCAGGCAGGATCCCATATTTGTCGGGCACGACGCTTGTCCGTGGAAGATAGGACACCCGAAGACACTGAGCCAGATGATACATCAATCCTGACCGTCTGTCTTCATTTCGTTCCACCATCTTCATTTCCGAGCTCGAGTGATCCATCATCTCCTCCCTAATATCCCAACTTAGGTTCGTCTCGCTTTGTTCTCAGTCCACACATCTCATTGCTGCCTCATTTCAAAGTAGGCATGGACCTCTCCGAAATCACTTTCCCGACTTTCGTTCTCGAGCCTTGCTATGCTTGAACGTATCACGAGATTCATATCGCACCCGGACCTTATATTTGGGTAAGGGTATCTCGCCGTCTCCTCATGTCATCGACCATGTGCCCTGAGACCAATTCCATTTTGCCTTTTTCGCGCGCCCACGTCACCCTTTTTCTTGTCGCCCACTGATGCTTCTCTGCCACCATCGTACGACTTCATAAACTAAGCGCCGGGAATTATTTACAACCCGAAGAACGTTTCCTCCGCGTGCCACAGTATTATCTCGCAAGATGGCACATCAAACCAAAGGGCGTTGAAAACCCGTGCGTTGAACCTCACCTCGACCGAAACACGCTCACACAATGGACAGGTATAACCCGGTATTGGGAGAGCTATCCCGCTACTGTTATGATTAATTTGATGGTGCACGAAGTTTCTACGTTGCAGCGCAAGGTAAGGCACTTACTCCAACTCCACTTTGCCACTGGCTCATTCGACACCAGTCTCCATCCTCTCATCTCCGCCTTCTTTAACATCGCGCCCGATAATCGTCTCGTCATCGTTGGTGAATTGAGCCCAAAGTCTAGGCTCCTGGGAGATAGCACCTTGATGACCACGGATGGCGAGAATCAGGTAACGCTCTTGGGTAAGTCTGATGACGGAGGCAAGTCTCATTCATCACATAGCACATGATCATTGGTCTGATCAATCAACTCGCGCAGAATATGCCGGCCCTCTGAGGTGTACACGACATTCAAGATGTCCGATCCGGATTTGCGCTTGATCAGGCTTTCGGACGAATGTGCACGCCCCGAGTGGATGATTCTGACTGTGATGCCCGTTCGCCCGCCTCCTGTCCGCCCGAGCATTGCTGTGGGTGGCACCCGCCCGCAAGGTCAAGGAAGTCCAATTTGGTATCCATTCTCCCGAGGAAATTGTGTGAGATATTGCCCATTTCATCAGCGCAACTCTAATCGTGCCATCCCGTAGAAGATATATTCCGTGGCCAAGATTGAGTGTCCGGAGGTCACGGATGGAGCTACCCATAAACTAAGCTCGGTGGCTTGATGGACCCCCGCATGGGTACTATTGACAGAAGCTTCAAATGTCAAGCACGCGGGAAGGGAATGTCGGAGTGTCCTGGCCACTTTGGCCACATTGAATTGGCCAAGCCAGTCTTCCATCCCGGTTCGTCCCTTGTCCCACCTACATCCATTGTTAGCGCACCTCAACTCCCCACAGAGGTTTCATTGTCAAAGTGAAAGAAATCCTTGAATGCATATGCGTAAACTGTGGGAAACTCAAGGCTGATGTCATGAGTCGTGTATAAATCTACTCTTGGTGTCGATATTCTTCCAATATCATATGTGTTTATTAGTCCGACCCCAACTTTGCCGACAAAATACGGCACGTTCGTGATCCTAAAGCACGCATGGCTGTTGCCTGGTCGCACTGCAAGACAAAAATGATTTGCGAAACTGACGATCTGAAAGAGGAGGGAATGGAAGCAGATGCCGATGAGCCCAAAGGGCACGGAGGTTGTGGTCACACCCAACCGCTTATCTGAAAGGAGGGTCTGAAGTTATTCGTCCAGTACAAGTGACCAAAGGATGAAGATGAGGTTCGTATCGGCGGCGTAGTGTGTTCAGTGATTGCCTGGGTAACCGCTTACCTGTCACTAGTATAGGACGCCAAGTCATTGCAGTCGGAGAAAAGGCTGTTTACACCCTCCGAAGTGTACACAACATCAAGCTGTCCGATTCGGATTTACACTTGATTGGGCTTTCGGACGAAGATGCACCCCCCGAGTGGATGATTCTGACCATGATGCCTGTACCCCCGCCTCCTGTCCGCCCGACCATTGCTGTGATGGCGGTGCAATGAGGAGTGAAGATGACTTAACGTACAAACTCGGAGACATCATCAAAGCTTCTGCAAACGTACGGCGCTGTGAACAGGAGGGTGCTCCTGTGCATTTTATCACAGAGTTTGAGCAGCTGTTGCAGGTGACCACGAGGAACAATGTTGTTTGAACTCCTTTGCTGATGCTGCTATTTGATTTTTAAGTTTCACATTGCCACCTATATGGGCAACGATACAGGTATTCCGCAAGCGTTACAGAAGATGGTCGTCCTGTGAAAGCCATCCGTGCGCGTCTGAAGGGAAAGGAAGGCCGCCTCCATGGCAACCTAATGGGGAAGTGTGTTAATTTCTCCGCGCAGACGGTCATCACTGGTGATCCAAACCTGGAGTTGGATGAGGTTGGTGTATCAAGGAGCACCGCCATGAATTTGACGTATCCAGAACAAGGTGTGTGCAGCCTGATAATGTAACAAGTTTCTGGGACTGACACTTGGGGTGTAGTGACCCCATATAACCTCGCCTACCTCCAGGAGCTTGTACGGAACGGCCCTTCGACGTATCCTGGAGCAAGATACATTGTTCGGGACACTGGCGAACGCATAGATTTGCGATACAATAAGCGAGCGGACGCGTTTCTTCAGTATGAGTGGATCGTCGAGCGGCATCTTAAAGATGGAGAGTGAGTCTTCTTGTCTTGGATTGCCACCAGGGACTTTCTGACGGGGCTGGCTGCTGATAGCTTCGTTCTTTTCAATCGACAACCAAGTTTGCATAAAATGAGTATGATGAGCCATCGGGTGAAGTTGATGCCGTACTCCAGTATGTATTTCTTCGCTTCTGTGTCAGTGGGAGGCGACCTATCTGACAATTTAATTATAGCATTCCGTTTAAGTTTATCTGTTACGCCGCCTTACAATGCCGACTTCGGCGGCGACGAAATGAACATGCAGTACGTCCATCTGACTTCATTTGATTATCTGCCTAACAGAACTGGCACTCTAGCATACCCCAATCTGAAGAAACCCGTGCCGAGCTAAGTCAAATTGCGTGGGTTCCACGCCAGGTTAGTAATTTGGCTCAGCCTCGCCCTTTAGCAACTAGAATAAAATCCTTGTAGATTATATCCCCACAAGCGAACAAGCCCGTTATGGGCATCGTACAGGACACGCTGTGCGGTATCTGTAAATTTACTTGCGAGATTCATTCTTGGACTGGAATCACATCCAGAACATCCTCCTTTGGCTTCCCAAAAGGGACGGCAGTGTCCCAACACCTGCGATCATCAAGCCAAAGCCTCTTTGGACGGGGAAGCAAATTATCAGCATGGTTATTCCACGCGGCATCAACATTCATCACGCACCCGATCCGAAGTCTTCCAATCCCATCTTCGACGACGGCAATGGGTTTAGCATCGGAATCGGTGACACAATTACTGGGCTGAGTTACTTCACCCAGCGTATTGGGGAGAAGAAGCAGCAGGTGGCGGAGATTATCGAGGATGCGTACCATAATCGACTGAAGCCCCTCCCGGGGATGACCATCGGAGAGTCCTTTGAAAGCAAGGTTGAGCGAGAACTGAACCGTGCTTGTGACGATTCTGGTCAATATGCTCAAAAGTACTTGAAGGAGGACAACAATGTCAGGCAGATGGTCACTGCCGGTTCAAAAGGTTCTATATCAACATCTCTCAGATGTCGGTGTGTGTAGGGCAGAGTGTGGAAGGACGCCGTATACCATTCGGATTCCGTCATTGAATGCTACCGCACGTCACGAAGGACGATTTCAGCCCAGAGGCAAGCGGGTTTGTCGAGAATTCCTACTTGAGAGGGCTCACGCCTCAGGAGTACTTCTTCCACGCCATGGCTGGCCGAGAAGGATTGATCGATACAGCTGTCAAGACAGCGGAGACCGTTTATATTCAATGACGGCTTGTCAAGGCACTGGGGGACGTCATGGTTTGCTACGATGGAACCGTGTGGAATTCTCTAGGTGATCTCATTCAGTTCATCTATGGGGAAGATGGCATGGACGGTGCGTTCATCGAGCGGCAGAAGATTGAAACATTTGGGATGTCAGACAGAGAGTTCGAGCACAATTACCGAGTGGATGTGACGGATAAAGGAGTTTTTTTTTGCAGATTGGCATTGATGACAGCTCGCTGGAGTTACAAGCCAAGCTGGATGAAGGATATGTGTGGCTCGCAGCAGATCGCCGGCTCCTGCGGACATTCATATTCCCTCGTACGGATGGTCTCACCGCATTACCTCCCCGTTAACCTTCAACGCATCATCCAAAATGCCACCCAAATTTTCTATATCGACCGGCGAAAACCCAGTGACCTCAAGCCTGCATATATCGTTGATGCTGTACATCAACTCACCGAGCGGCTTCTCGCTATCTGTGGGGACGGCCCATTGAGCAAGGAGGCGCAAACCAATGCGTTACTCACCTTTCGCATGCACGTGCATGCGACGCTGGCCGCGCGGTGTGTTGGAGCAGTTCCATCTCAATTGAGAGGCCTTCGAGTGGGTATTGGGGGAAATCGAAGCACCAGTCGCTCGTGCATCCTGGCGAGATGTGCGTTCCACTCGCTGCACAGTTGATCGCACCCAAATGACGCTGAACATGTTCCATTACGCTGGTGTTTCCAGCAAAAACGTGACCTTTGGTGTCCCACGTTTGAAGGAAATCATTAATGTTGCTACGAACATCAAGGTGCCGTCATTTTCAGTCCACCTGGAACCAGAGCTCGCGGAGAAGAATATGTTGGTGAAGATCGAAAGCTAGCATATATGTCGCTCCGAACTGTCACTTTTGCCGGGGAAATTTGGCACGATCCTGATCCTACATCCACCATCATCGAGGAGGATTCCGTATTTGTGGAGTCGTTCTTCGCGATTCCGGATGAAGAGATTGAGTCCAAGCTGCATCTCCGGTCCCCATGGCTCCTTCGTTGGTGCTCAACCGTGCGCGGATCATAGACAAAAAGTTGACAATGGCATACGTTGCTTGTCGGATTGCGGACCGCTTCAAGACAGACCTGTTTGTCATCTGGAGTGAAGACAACTCCATGAAGCTCGTCATTTGGTGTCGTGTGCTTGGTGGGACAGACAAGGATGAGGATGGGATGGGGGCCGTCGAAGAACACATATTCCTTCGCCAGCTGGAAAATACAATGCTCAACTCTGTCAACCTTCGGGGGGTCCTTGGCATTTGCCGCGTGTTCTTGCAGGAGCACGCCAAGGTATTCCACATCGAAGAGGGCGTTATCAAGGCGAAAAAGGAATGGATGTTGGAGACGGATGGTGTCAACCTCAAGGCGGTTATGTGTGTCGACGGCGTCGACTTCACGCGGACTAATTCGAACAGCTGCGTGGAGATATTCAGCGTGTTGGGTATCGAGGCCACACGCGCAGCTATCTGAAGGAGCTGCGTGGTGTCATCGATTCGATGGTGCATATGTCAACTACAAGCATCTCGCGCTGCTTTGCGATCTCATGACGCATAGTGGCACCCTTATGGCAATCACTCAACACGGTGTAAATCGCGCTGATACGGGTGCTCTCATGCGCTGTTCGTTCGAGGAAGCTGTTGAAATATTGATAGAAGCTCCAGCTGTAGGGGAGAGAGACGATTGTCATGGCATTGTCATGTTCGGACAGTTGGCACCGATGGACACTGGTGCGTTTGACGTCGCGCTCGACATCGACATGCTCAAGGACGCTATCGTGGACCACCGCCTCCCGGTCCAACATATGCTGGCAGCACACGTGGATGGTGGCATGACACCAGGACAAGTGGCGATGACGCCGTACGATACGAATTTCCCGGCGTGGTTGAAGACCGCATTCAAAGTCGAGTCAACCGCGTTCTAGGGTATGGGAAAAGCTCACTTGGCGCCAGTAGGATGTCACCCGCAAGACCCGGCTACAGCCCAAGCTCTCCTGATGCATATTCCCCCACCTCGCCATATGTTCCTCAATCGCCATTTGGCGGCGCCACACCACCCTCTGGAGCGTCATCGTACGCAATGTCGCCGTTCTATAACCGAGGCAGGGCACCCACATCGCCAACCTACTCACCCACATCGCCTGTACTTAATCCGGGATACCCGCCCACCAGTCGGAGATGTTCACCAACATCATCCTCGTTCTCGCCAACATCGCCAAGATATAGTCCTCAGTTGCCATCGTTCAGTCCTACGTCGCCGCGATACTCGCCGACAAGTCCATCATTCAGTCGTGCATCCCCAAGATGTGAGTATCTTTATTTTCTTTACTGTTGCAAAATCAGCTGACCTATGTGTAGATTTACTGAGTATGCAATCTTGCCGCTATTCATTTTTGTTGTTGACACTTTTAATATTTTCTTGCTGCTACCGTAGCTTGTAGGTTCTGTCCCCTGTTAGATTTCTACGCTAACGTGATTGGCAGCCCCAGCCCACATGTCGCCCTCCTCGCCAAATCCTTACCCACCCATATCACCTTCATCACCCAAAAATTATATGTATTCACTTTCTTGTCAGTTTAACACACTCACACCCCGATAGCTCCTACTTCCCCTACGTATTCCCCAGCTTGTGAGTAGAATTCCTCGTGATCTATCCTGTTTGTTTACTAATCTACCTTGACCAGTAGCGCCAGCGTACTGAAAGTATTTGATCAGATATATGCTAGAACAATCAACGGTCACCTTCATCAGCACCAGCATCTCCAGCATACAGTCCAACGTCACCACAGTGGTGACCTTCTAGCCCTGCTCAAAACGGATTTGCTGCGCGCTCTCATTCCTACACTACATCGCCTTCGTGGGAGTAAGCTCCCTGCCTTTACGAAGTTGACGAGGACATAGGTGACGGGATGTCATGATACTATCTAGCTAGCCCAGTGTCCGCGGATTCCGAGTCCCCGGTGAGCAACTAATACAACCAAGTTCTCGCCTAATATCAAGACTAGATCTCCCAGATTTGAGGGCGATGGGTCCCCAAGATTGTGCCCCCATCGCTCATCGCCTTCGCATCGCTGGTGACAGACTTTTGCTTCATTGGGTAGCTGCACGCAAACCTTCGTTTATAGTACTCGGATGTATTTAGGTGTCAATCGCATGCACGTATGTATATTCCAATGTTTGGTGCTACAATACGGTCTCCCTGTCATATGGTAAAGTATAGCCGTGGGACTCGGCAAAAAAACTCTCCACCCTGAACCACCAAGCGCACATTCAACCAGTCTCAATTCCTCTTTACTGAGGCTTCGGCCAATGATACCATATCAGACCCCTCCATTGGATCAAGAACCCGAATCCGTTCCCACATCTGAGTTCAATGGGCAGAGTTTACGCATCCAAGTTCTCCCGCATTCTCCCTCACCCATCCCTCAATCTGTTCCCACATCTGAGCTCAACGAGCAGAGTTTCATTCTTGGACGCATCCCTGTTCTCCTGACTACTCCCGCACCCATCCATCCTGTGACTTCCGTCGGTGTCAACTATCCCCCGACGCCAACTGTTGCCACTCTTCGCAACAAACGCCCATTTTCGTCTTCCCCGCATACCACTTCTCTTGGGAAGCGTCGACATTCACGTTCACCCTTGCTCAGCGAATGCTCAAAACGCGGATACTCCGCATTGAGTCAGCTGGCATCGGATATGCAGTCCACCCTTTGTTCTTCCCCATCTCCTCTTTCTGGCTCTACTATCCCAGTTGCTTCTGCTGTAAGTATAGCAATATGTTGGCAAAATTTATCGTATTAACACATTACAGGTGCTCGATCCCGATGATGGTAGGGAGACAGTCGGTCACGACTCAAGGTTGCTCCTTGAAGCTGTTTGTGCCCAACGTGCCGTTCAATTGGCTAGAAAAAAGCTTTCAGCTTCCCTCGCCAAAGAGCATGCCGCACTACATCAGTTCCATCAATTTCAGACGGAGAAGGCCCAAGTCCGTCTCGCGAAGATGGAGTCGACGATCGGCTCCCTTCGTCATAGAATGCGAGAATGCGGTGTTCCCTTCCCAAGTAGGTCGCCGCTCACGCTATGCCAGCATGAACGACTCGCCGGAGCACTCGTTGGTTGAGAAGTCACCGTCAATGGAAGGGGGTTGGGTGGAAGTTCTCGATCATCTCGCGTGTGCAGTTCCGTTATTCAAAGTATTAGCATTGTCTATAGCGTAATATATGTCATTCTATCATGTTCATCCTTCGACCTTGTCCGCATTTGCTCCGACGCGCTGGTTCTATGATTTCATTCACTCGCGCTGTAGCCAGCTGTGACAAGTTGTGGATCGCGTTTTGGATCCGACGCTTAAATCTCGGCTATGGATCGGCTGTGGATCGGCTGTAATCGGCTGTGTCGGCTGTGGCTCGGCTGTGGGCTCTCGGTTGGCTGTGGGAATACCCGGCTACTGTAGCTAAAAGTGGGTTTTGCTGATGCGGGACCCTACGTGATCATTCACACCGCATTGACTCGGAGTACACACTTGCCACAGCAAGCAAGAACGCTACCCTTCTGAGCGAAGCATGTGCCGAGCAAGAACGCATCGCGATAAATAGCCCTGCCCTACGCCCTACACTTCTTCTTACCATGACCCCATCCTTGAGATCCAGCTCTCGCAACTCTCAGATGGGTGAAAGTTCCAACGCTGTGCTCCCCGCTATCCAAGAGGCCTACGATCCTGGACCTGCGCCCGCGCTTGCAGTGCCCGCCATGCCCGTTGGGCCCATGATCAAAGCGCTGAAGCTCAGCAACACTAATCTCGACAAAATCGAACAACTTGACATGGGCAAACACAATTGGCCGACATGGTCAGATTCAATGATGAATCTCTTCTTGCTCAACTCATGTGGCGGCTATGTCCTTGGCACGATCCCGCGCCCCGCTGATGCAGAATCCGCTTCGATCTGGGACATCAACAACCTCTGCGTCATCGCGGCTATGAAGACCCGCTGTACTCGCGAAGAGAGCCTACTACTACGCAACACGTCGAACGCAAAAGATGCCTGGAGCACCCTCCACCTTAGACATGAGAAGCTCGGCCCGGTCACGCAAATCCTACTTATTCAGGACGCGCTCGGCATCGAATTCAAGCGATCTGACAGGCTGGCGACAACAGCCACGCAGCTCCGAGACATCGTCGACCACATATATGCTATCGGGATTCCACAGCAGGACGACTTCTTGCTTATCTTCCTCATGAATGCACTCTCAGCCGAATTCCCAGCTCTCCGCAACCACATCGCGGACTGTGTCAACTCCGGCACTACGAACGAGCCTTACACTTCAGCACATGCTCTTCGACGACTTGATATGGAGCAGCACCTGATCGATGGGGAGAAGCAGCGACAGGGCGGCAACTTCGCTCTTGCCGCCACTGCTCCCAATGCCAAGCTGAACCAGAAGTTCACTCGCAAATGTAGTGTTTGCTCGCAGACAGGCCACGAGACATGCTGCACCAACTGCGGAGGCACTGGACACCCACGAGAGCAATGCTGGCGTCCTGGAGGCGGTCGAGCTGGGGAGCGTGACACCATACTTGCCGAGAAGCGCACCACTAAGGCGAAACCGAAAGGAACTGGGGTGCCCACCAAAGCTCCTGGCAAGGCATCGACGGGTGGGAACCTACGCTACAACACCTCTGGACGGGCATACATCTTGGATGCAAGCACTGGGGAAGCCGTCTTTGTAGCTACTGCCACCTCTCTCTCGCCCACACCTACCCCGGCTGCAGCATCTACAGCGAGTGTCTCCTCTGCATCAGAGTTCGCCGGGCTAGCTTCCGACACCGTCACACCTGCGTTCATACGTGAGGCGACCGCAGCTGATCTTGCAGAATACGATGCTCTATTCACTGTAGTCACACCCACCACATCGGTCGATTGGCGTGCCCACACCCGGCCTGTGGACTTCGCCGGGCTTACGTACAAAGCGCCCCAGCAGCGCACTGCCACAGCGATCGATCCTGCTGTCACCACGTTCTACCTGGACAGCGGCGCGTCCGTGCACATTAGCAACACCGACTCAGACTTCTATAGTCTCAAGCCAATCTCGCCTCGCTCCATTAGCGGTGTTGGTGGCTCCTCCGTTTTCGCAGTTGGCGTGGGCACGATCAAGATCGTGGTTGCCAAAGGGTTGCACCTCACGCTACACGACGTCCTTTTTGTACCATCCGCAACTGTGCGCCTCGTCTCTGTGTCTGCCCTTTGTTCTCAGAACCGTTGCTCTGTCCACTTCGACGCTTCGGGCTGCTGGGTCACTGCACACAATGGCGCGCGCATCCTTTCAGGCACCCTGAGCTCCCGGCGCCTTTATGCCCTTAGTGGTGGCCAGCTGGCTGCTGAACACGTCCTGCTTACCCACCGCGCCCCCACGCTCCACACCTGGCATGGTCGCTTGGGCCACGCCAACTACCGTGCGGTGTACGACCTAGCCAAATCGGGTAACGCAGAAGGTATGCACATCGACCTTACTCTCCCTCCCGGCACATGTACCCACTGCACCGTCAGCAAACAGACTCGTTCCAGTGTGCCTAAGGTTAGGGAGGGTGTTAGGGCAGATAGGATACTTGGTATTGTGCATGTCGACCTCATGGATTTCCCCGACCACGTTTCGGCACTTGGCCACAGGCATGTAATGAACATCGTAGACGATTTTTCTTCTTTCGTGTGGTCCATTCCCCTCGCTGCCAAGTCAGACGCATACGAGGCACTGCTCGCATGGGAGAGGGCACGTGAACTTGAAACATCGCTCAAAGTTGGCACCTATAGATCTGACAATGGTGAGCTGAAACAGAATGACCTCCGTGACTGGCTGTTATCGCAGGGTACTCAACACCAGTTCACTGCGCCACACACATCTGCCCACAATGGTCGTGTCGAGCGTGTTCATCGCACCCTGATAGGCAAAGCGCATGCGATGAGATCGGCCTGTCAAATGGCTGCCAACCGTTGGGACGAGTTCTTGCTGACCGCCTGTTACCTTACCAACCGTACTTCAGTCAAATCACAGAGCGGCCACACCCCTTACGAGCGTTGGTTCGGCAGGCGTCCTAACCTCTCTCATTTGCGAGAAATCGGTTGCCGTGCATTCGCCCTCGTGCAGAATGCACACAACCCAAAAGTATTTGATCGCTCAATAGAGTGCGTCTTAATTGGTTACTCCCCAGATTCCAAGGCCTATCGTCTCTTCCACCGCAAAACTGGGAAGGTCATCACCAGCTACCATGTCTCCTTCATCAAGTCCTACCAGGACACGAACCCTAGCTTGCCCAGCCCTGGCCCAACCCCACTGCTAAGCGATCCGACACCCCCCTCGACCTCCGCCCCCTCCCTGGACTCTGCTCCGACCGCTGACGCCCCCCGCCGCTCCACCCGCATCCCGAAACCGTCCCTCAAGGCTTGTGCTACCCGTGGTCTAGACCACCCATTTCTTGCACATCCTGCAGACCTTGTCGATGATGACGGAGAACTTCCGGGCCTAGCTAACTGTGAGCCTGACGAAGAGGAGGATGGACCCCAGCCTGCACGCGAGCCTGTGGGTGCTGACGAACACATGACCTACCCCGGTGACCCCGCCTCATACTCTGAAGCCATGAACTCACCATTTGCAGACGAGTGGCGCGCAGCTCTGAAGGAGGAATTTGACTCTTTGAAGCGCATGGGAGTATACCGGTTGGTACCGCGTTCTGCTGTTCCACGCGATCGTAAAGTCATGCGTAGGCGTCCTATATTTAAGCTCAAACGAGATGAGACCGGAAAGCCTAGTCGCTTCAAAGCGCGCTATGTGTGTCGCGGATATAATGCTGTGTTTGGCCAGGACTACTCGAAGACTTCCTCACCCACCGCTCGGCTTGAATCGTTCCGGGTACTAGCACATATCGCGGCTTCCCTCAATTGGGAGATGGAACAACTAGATATCAAGACAGCCTACCTCAATGGGGTTCTGGCACCAGACGAAGTTTGCTATATGGAACAACCGGAAGGATTTGAGGAGCTGGGGACAGAGGATTGGGTGTGGGAACTGCAGAAAGGACTGTATGGCATGAAGCAAAGTGGACGAGTCTGGAACGCAACGTTGCATGCGCAAATGACCAGCTGGGGCTTCACTCGTCTCGACTGTGAATACTGCATTTACTTCCGTTCAGTTGCAGGCGAGACGGTAATCGTTGCGATACACGTGGACGACTTCTTCCTCATTGGCAACTCCAAGTCCGCGCTTCAAAATTTCCGCGACCAACTACAGACAGTCTGGACCGTGTCTGACGCTGGAGACGCACATTTTTGTGTCGGGATAGCACTACAGCGTGACCGGAATACACGGACCGTTTCCCTCTCCCAAAGCGCTCTCATTGACCGCATCATTGCACAATTCGGACTCAGTGACGCGCACCCAGTACTTATCCCTATGGACCCTGGGCTACGCCTATCGAGACCGACCACCACTGCAACCGCCGAGGAACAAGCAGTACTCGCACGAACGCCATACAGGTCACTCGTCGGGTCACTCATGTATCTGGCGGTGGGCACAAGACCTGACATTGCGTACGCAGTCCATCAATTATGCCGGTACCTCGACTGCTATCACACGGTTCACTGGGAAGCAGCCAAACGGGTAGTACGATACCTTAAAGGGACACGAGACCTAGCGCTCACACTAGGAGGGGAACACCCAGCTCGCCTTCTAGGTCACACAGATTCTAATTTCGCCGCCTGCATCGACACACGGCGTTCAGTCTCAGGGTTCTGCTTCTCTCTAGGTCTTGGCGCGATTACCTGGTGCTCACGACAACAACGCACTCCCTCCCTGTCCTCCTGTGAGGCAGAATTCATCGCCGCAAGCGAAGCGACCCAAGAACTGCTATGGTTACGATCCCTACTGGCCACAATAGGTTTTCCACAACTTACTGCCACACCCCTACTTTGTGACAACCAGAGCGCTATCGCGCTGACAGAAGACCCTGTTTTTCACTCCCGCATGCGACATGTAGAGACAAAGTATTTCCACGTTCGTCATCACGTACGATTTTCTCGTGTTAAACTTATCGATATTCGTTCTTCTTCCAATATTGCTGACATCTTCACAAAGGCGCTACCACGCCCAGCTTTCGTTAATCTTCGCCAACGTTTAGGTTTGGGCACTTCTCGTGTTCCGGGGGAGTAATTGCCTCGTTGCGGGGGAGTGTTGGTGCACCAACGAGGCAATTGCCGAACTCCGCATCATGTTGGAATACCAACCTACTACTTAAACCTATTCCCGCGTTGGACGTACCCTCATCCCGTTCTATACGG